>JAHZMW010003240.1:0-18693 GCA_027743745.1 Alloscopus bannaensis
ACAGATTTTGAATTTAATTATTCGGATGAGTAATTAATTGATGAATATATAAATACATTAAATTATATAAATATACTAAATTTAGTATTTAGATCCTGTCACAAAGTCGTCACAGGATTCCACAAAGATCAGGCGTGCATACTTAAAATAATTAGAGTTAAACAAAGTTCCAGTGTGAAGCTTCCAAAAGCCAAATACCACTGCCTTTCCTGTCGCACGATCCTCCATGAGCATACGGCGGTTCCTAAAATCGGTGTTTTTGTAACTCCACAGAAATATACTCACACATGGGTCATCATTCATCAACTAAAAGAACAGCAATTCGTTTCTTGTAGTCCGTATTTTACCGTTAATAACCGCTTCAGAAAGTAGTGAGGAGTTTTAAAACGCTTTGAAACTTTTAGGAGGTAACAGGTGCTTTTTGCTTTATCTTCCTAGTTCAATTGTGGATAACTTCTTGGAAGTGCTTATTACTGTTTTTGTTGACGTTTTTGAAATTGTTAAGTTGCAGAGATCGTGCTTGTCGTCCCCGAGAGGATCAAGTGAGCCAAAATGGTGAACTTGACGAGGGCCTTGTTCATGCCGAGGCATCCGAAAGTCGGCTTCAACGACGGCAACTGGAGGAAGCGTCAGATTTTGAAGCTCTCTGCCCACTTTTACGGGAGAGCAAGGAACTGTTTCTCCATCGCCGTTCGAAGAGTTCAAAAGGCACTCCTGTACGTCGCGGTTGGGCGAAAGATTCGGAAGAAGTACATGCAAACCTTGTGGGAAGAAAGGATTACGGCTGGATGTCAAGAGCTGGGTCATATGCCTGTAGGTTCTCAAACAATGCTGGAAGGCCTGGCTAGATGCAATGTGGCTCTGAATCGGCAAACCATTTCCAACTTGTCTGTCTGGGAGCCCAGGACCTTTGAGGCCTTAAACAAAATCGCGGCTGTGAAAGCAAGAGAGGAACGACTGGCACGGTACCTAGGACCTTTTCCGAAGGGAGTGCTGGGCAAATTGTAGCTCATGTCGAGTCATAATTAGTCAGATTTTAGGCTACAACACCATTTTAATACTTAGTGCTATAATGTGCAAGAGGCGGTGGAGGTAGATAGTCAGTGCAGATAAAGTCAAAAGTAGTTCCAGTTCCAGAGCAACACAAAGGGTAGGCTGTCATTCAGCAGTACTATAATTATTTAACTGGCCGTGGTCCAATGGTTAGATTTAAAAATGCGTTTATTTGTCAACAAGTTCATTTGAAGATTCTAATTCTTATTCTATCATAATGTCTAAATATTGTTTTGCCACATTCAAGTTGCAATAATATATACGAGTTGAACTGCCTCAACGAATTTTATATGATATGATATGGTTGTTTTCCTTCGAATTCATTGACTCACGTTTTGAACAATTTGATTGAACATGCTTTTTCTATAAATAACATACATCTCCAATACTTCTATTTGTAGCGATATTGAGTCATGTACAAATACAAATGTAATACATACACTAATTGCAAATACGAACTACGTTTACATTCTTTACAGAGTGTATGTATTATGTGTATACAGTTTTCTTGCACCGACACAAATCTTAGTATTTCTAATTACGCTACCAGGCATTATGTAACCGAAACACAAACTTGTCTCAAGTCAAAGATACATTCCGGCAGTTTCGAGTAGATTGAATCATTGAATGCACACGTTCCGGTGACCTTAGCAGTCTTTGGTTTTAGTTTACTTTCCTGAAGTTTAGACACCGTCATGAAAAACAATCACGTCTACAACACTGCTAGCTCCTAGCTCATATATGTTTCATAAGTTTCAGCTGCAAAGCATACGTATTAAGGGGAATCATTTCAGTCCACTACGTAAAAAATTACCAATGCCCGACACACTGAACGCACGTTGCCAGAAACAAAGTTTAACCTAACAGCACAATCTAATGGAGTCACTATAGTGGATTACAGGGTTATCTACATTGTCATTGTGGATTGTGAACTTTGCCAAATGTTCGAATTGCTTATGAATGGATTGGTTCGGGATTCAATCTTCATTATCACAGTGAACTTAAACCGGAACTTTTAGTAAATATTCCATAATGACATTGTCTGTAATAATTTACACAACTTCACTTTCTATCGAGTTTGGCAAGTTCAGCTTTTCCCTTACCTATCTGACTTATTTAGTACAATACGTCTAATTCAGGACGCCATCCCCAAGTCCATTCATTGTCGCTCTTCGTTTACAACTCTGCCGAAAACTATTTACTACAATGATCAAAATGAGTCGGTTTAACTTTGGAATACAATGGAGGCATCAATCCATACCTGATAATTAACACACTTGCTCACATTCCAATATGTACTACTATTCCGGCGCAGCATGATGCATCCATGTAAAAAGAACAAAGAAAACCCACAAATGGAGAATTACAACGTACACAGACATTCCCAGTCTCAAATTAGGCCTTTTCCGCAATGCTAAGCCAAATTGGCAAAACACTGCATCAAGTTGAGTATAGATGCGTTTCATCCTTGCAGAAACTCTGGAATCCCACGGTGATTCGCTCAGGTACAAGGGTTGGCTCGCTATCACTGTTAAAAATTAAGTGAAATTAGCGCGATTAATTTTAA
Source organism: Alloscopus bannaensis (assembly GCA_027743745.1). Lineage (NCBI taxonomy): Eukaryota > Metazoa > Arthropoda > Collembola > Entomobryomorpha > Entomobryidae > Alloscopus > Alloscopus bannaensis. Next base: position 2,621 of record JAHZMW010003240.1, read on the forward strand.
GAAAACTATTTTACTTGTACCGTATTTTAGAAGGCTAAAAAAGCTTACCAGTTTGAGGAAGAACGCCTCCATGACTCAAGTCGTTATTTTCAACTCTACAGTCTCTCAACTCGCTTTTAAGTCTTTCCACCTCAATCTGAAGTAATTGCTTGTCCGTGCTGATGTCGTTGATAAGGCTTTGTTTCTCATATAGGGATTGGGATAGGGCACTAACTCTGGTCTTTAACTTTGTCAGTTCTTTGTCATAGCCTTCGGATACATATCCATTTGAATTTATATTATCCATTCCAAATGATTGACCCTGTCTGGATTCCTTGTGTTTGGTAACTTGATCTTCAAATCGCTTTTTCTCGTTTTTCTCCCTTTCCAACTTGAACTGTAGAGACGTCAGTTGTTGGCCTAATTGCAAGTTCTCAGTTTGTAAGCTACTTAGACTTTCCTTTTCCCTTGATAGCTGAGAATTCAGGTCGTCCGTAAAACAACGCAATGTACTAATTTCTTTTTCTTGGCGAATGCTGTCTTCTTTTAAGCTCTCAACGGTTGCCCGTGTTTGTGATAAATCCGCTTGGAGAAGTTCGCGTTCATTTCTGTAAAGCATAGTTGCACATGTAAATGTTGTTTGTTTATATATATAATAACACCTTAAATCACATAATAATCTTTAAATTAACTTACTTCAGTGCAGTAACTTCTGCTAACAGCTCTTCTGCCGTGTTCAAATTATTATCATTGCTTTGTATAGTACCACCTTCACTTTTCACCGCTGCAATGAGCTCATCCTTGTAGTTTAAAATAGATTTGGCTTTCTCCTTATAGTTAGCAAATTCTTTTTCCATAGAAGTCATCGATGATTTTAGCGAAAGAACGTGGCTGTCAGCAGTTTCGACTTGCGATGCTAATATTTCCGTACGTTTCAGCAAATTTTCGTTTTCAGATTTTAGCTGCGAATTTTCTAGCAAACACTGTTCAAGTTTCTGCACACTATCCTGAGTGAGTTCTAACTTCTGCAGAGCCTCCAACGCTTGCTGGTATCGGGTATTTAAGCTGGAAATCTCGGAATCCTTGTCCTACAAGTCACAGCAGTTGGAAGCTTTTAAAAGTTATTCTTTATTTTATACGCAAACTCGCCGTGCCAAAACTTGAAGATATTAAAAATACTTACGTCCAAGATCTTTCGTAGGTCTTGTTCTTCTACTTCGCTGGAATGTCTGACTGATTCTTCATTAGCCAGCTTCTCCTGGCATGTTTCAAGCTGCTGCTTTAGTTTCTCGTGCTCTAAAATTTTTCAGAGAATAAAATACTTTTTTAGTTTTCCTTATAATCAGTACAAGCATCCCTGCACACTCTACCTCCTCCTCGTCTCCTCCCCAGACATAAACCATCAAAACTAGACAAAAAATATTTCAAACCGAGAAAACCCAAAAAAAATTTCTCTGCTCATGATGGGCCACTCACAATCAGAGATAATAATAGCGTTTTTGGAAACAAAAATAGCATAAGATGGCAAGTGCAAGATAAAGTCTGCAGGCATATTGAATGCACACGTCTATCGCTTGTCAACTAGCCAAACACATTTAAATTTATGTACAAAACGGATGACGAGGAGTTATCAACCTTTTTGAAGGCGTCTGTTGTTCTCCGTCATCAATTTCAGCTCCCGTGCCTGACTGGCCACCTCGTCCTTCAGTATGGAGCTCATGTTAACTTCTCCTTTCGCCGTATTCGAATTTAAATACGCTATCAGCTCATCTTCGTTAGCATTGGACACCACGTTCTCAGACGCCCTACTGATGCCAGATGAAGCACCTTTTGTTTTGTCAGCAGTTCCATTTTGAATTACAGAATTGCTACCTTTACCACTAACACTTTCGGGCACTTTAACACTGGAAGAGCTGGATGTGACTAAATTGTCTACGGCACTCGTAGAGTTTGACGTTGTCGTCTTATTCACTACAGTTTGTTTCTTATTCCCTCGCCGAGAATTGTTACTACTCCCTAACTTTTTACTTTCAACCAAACTTGGCCCTGAGATTGTTGCGGCTGGAGATTTTTCAACACTAGCACCACCGCTCCATTGATCCGTGACGTCGTGTCGCTCAATGAAAGGTTCCGACTTTGGAGGTCTGCTGAAGTCCTTGTCATTTTTACTGCAAAATTAAAAACGATACGAGGTAACTCTCCATATTTTAATGAATTCTTAAAAACAATAAATGTAAAATATTGCTAACTCCAAACTCAACAATTCTAATGCACAATGTACCTGGTACTTAAAGCAACAGCAGCGTTCTGATCAATTTGATTGAGAAAACTCTCCGCCTTCCCTGCAATGTCTGCGAGCCACGACATTTTACTCAGGTTCCCAAAACTGACGACAGAAATCCAGAAGTGACAATTTTTGTCAAGTTCTCAGCTACCCTGCCTTCCTTCGCACATCCTTAAAACCAAAACAACCAATCCATATAAAATCGTTATTTTTTACTACGACAATAACCAATTAGCGAATAGACTTGGTCAATTCTAACAATTACAACAAACCTTTTCAGTCATTATCTAACTAAACTCTAGTGTGACATAAGCGGTATGTCATGACACTTGACACGATGGCCAGCATTCAGATGAGATAAGCAAGATATTAATAATGTTCAAGTGCTTATCACTTTTTACTCTCAACAAAACCAAACTGAAACTAACACATCCACATCAAATCGTGTGTAACAGATTAAACATAACTTGTCACTTAACTTTCCGAAACATTTGCTGACAAAAACAAATGACAAAAAAAACTGTCAACATCCACCTCGCGAGAGCACAGATGTCAAACAGCTGGCTCTCACAACAAGTGCACACAACTCAAAAATGTCAACACTGACGCAAGACCACCATCGTAGTGAATCTCTGCTCATTTAATTGACTCAATTACTGTTAATTATTAGGGAAGTAATAAAATAATTAGTCATTTCATTCCTTCATTCAGTTTAACTGTCATCAGCAGATGGGAAGACAAATCTCAGTTTTTTATGCACACAATTTCTGTTTACATTGTGTGTGTGGTGAGTGTAGGCAATATTTCACATTCCATTCATTCCCTTTCACATTTTCGTTTTGTACATTTTCTCCTAAAATCGTGGTGTGTGGTGTAGTGTTGGAAGTAAATACACATCAAGATTGCGAATAAAATGTGAAGTCTTGTATTTACGTGGCTTTTTACGAGAACGTAGGATTTTTATACTAAAAAGGCGAGTAAGTATAAATGTAACAAAGTATACGTTTGGCTGTGTAAATACGTGTATTTGACATCAATATTATATTATGTATTTTTGTCTGTAGAAAGTGGAAAGACGGCATCAATGATTTTTTAAAAATGTGAAGTGAAACACTTTTGTCATTCGTAGAGCTAAATAATTTTATGGATGAATGATAGTTATTTTGTGACAGAACAGTCGACACTTGACAGTCGAAGATTGATGGATGACATTGCAATTTTTCATGTATGTTTTATTCGGAGCAGTTGTTGTAAGTTCTGAAGTACTTCCGGTTAGCTAGAGTAGAACTGAACATCAACGGTGGCGTTGATAAGTGTTTGCAAAGTTGCGTCGTCAGGCCCTGAGACAGGGGAAGAAATTGCCGAGGGGATGGAGAAAATTTGAACTCCTTTGAAAATCAACCTAAAGTTTGGAAAGGATTAGTGATTAGGAGTTTGGTTGATTTTTAGGGATAAAATGATGGAGGAATATTGCGTGAAAGAATAGATGTAGGAAGTAAATTATTGGAAGTAACAGTCATTAGTTTATAAGTGTATTCATGAAATAGGTGTGGAAAAGTGTGGAAACCGTAGTATAGTTTGGAGGAATTTATAGACATGATTGCTATTTGCTGATTCGTATATATTTTTTTGTTTTTCCTAAAAATCTGCAGTAACCTCAACCTTCTCCAGGGTCGGCTTTTTTGTGTTCAAACATTTCTTGCGGCTTAGGAGCAACTGCACTACGGACTCCAGGAGATAACGGACAGAAAACTTCTGCATAGTAAAAAATATTGCAGGAAAAAGGACGTAGGAAACTAGGCAAGACAACTTTTTTCTGTGTTGAAACAAAAGTGAAATATGACGAGGAGATTTTTAGATGTTATGCAAAGCAATGAAATGAGAACAGGAATGCATTTTCTTTACAGAGAGGGTCGGCATTGAAGTCTAGTCTCTAGTCTGTGTCCTGTGTGTGACGGTTTTTAGGTGGATACAAAGTTGTGCCACAAAGACATCAAACGAGCTGTGAAGAAGACGAAAAGTAAAAAGTTTTTTACTTCTGCTACATTGGTCGAAGGGGAAACATCAGCGGAAGATTCAGTTCACTTGATCCCGTCCACACAAAATTCTTCAAGAAAAAGGTAGGAGTATCCTGGTTTTTGGTGCAAAATTTTATGTAACTTCCATCCAGCGTTTTTTTCTCACTTTATCTCAACTCTTTGCAATGCAGTATTACTGGTATTTCTTAAAATTACAAGGAATTTTATCAAGTTTGCGATTGTGATTATGATTTTTTTCAAATGTTACAGGTATTTTAAGATACGAGCTACTCCTACTAGTTGATATCCAATGCGTTGGGAAAGGAAGAAACATTGAAGCCGTGTGTGATTCATTGCTTCATCTTCCTCCTCTGGTAGAGTGGGTGGAAAGAAGAAATTTGCTCAGTGTTTTTGAGATCTAAATGATGGCTCAATCTGTGGGCCCCTCATACTTCTACGAAGATGAAGTGTATCGAGTGGGAAAATCAGGAGATGTGGAATTCGGGATGGTCACTGAAAATTGGGAGATGTACTCCAGCAGTGATGACGAAGATATGCATGCAGACAAGGTTCTCCCAGGACAGGTTTGTGTATCTTGGTATCCGAAGGGGAAGGAGGAGGTGTTGGCAGAGTCCAAGGTTAGGTGCTACTTAATCATTTGTGCATATTACAATTAAAGATTGAAGCGTCATTTAATCCAAATCTTAATATTTATTGTAGGTGAAATTAAGTGCTAGATCTCTGATGCCAGGCGATGTCGTTCGACGACTAATTGCTGGAAAAGACACACAAAGGGGGTACTGTAGATCCGTAAAAGTTAGAGCTGCCGTCCAGGTTGTTGGAACCAAAAAAGTAATCCCTACTGTTTCCGCCTCTGATTTAGTCCCTGTTCAGGTTCGTCACTCACTGAGTCATGTCATTGAACTGTTTTGTATATCGTTGTAGCATGTACCGATGATTTTTTTATTGTGCAGAAATTAACTCCCGAAGTCGCAGTATACTTAGATACATGGATTGGTGTAATTCGTGATATGAAGTATCGACTTCACCTGAAATTTAATGACAACTCTACCTGTGAAATAGACAGCACCTTGATAATGGAGCACTTTGAGGACATTCGCCGTGGATTTGATAGCTTTAGCTCGTCTGATGTTTTCTATCCCGGTCAAAAGCTCAGAGGCCCAATGAGATTCTTGAAAACGGCAGAGTGGTCCTATTGCTCAGATGATTTAAAACGAGCCAAAGACAGGAAATACGTAACGGTCGTCGTTACGGAAGTTGTACCCTCATCAATGATTGTTCAGTGGCAGTGGCAGACTCCAGAATGTCCGCTGGAAACACCTCCAGAAAATATTGAGTGGCAAAAAAATCCTCCACCCGACACAGTCAAAGGGGAAACCCTGAAGCGAGTGAAGACTCTGAACCTGTTCGAGTCGTGCACAGTTCAGTTGGGCGATGTTAGCTACTACACACCAAAGTCTGGGGATATGTTTCTTGAGAAAGTATCATGGAGAAAGGCTTTGCCCACGCAGAACGTTGATTCTATCGCGGATGAAGGGATAACGGGATACGTCGCTTTATACGAAGAAAAGGAAAACTTCAAAGAAAATAATTGCAGTGTAGAGAAATTGGTTTCAGCGACTGACACAGTAGAACCGAAAAATGATTTGATGGAGGGTGGAGAAACGAACGCTGCCGAGAAAGAGAAGAACAACAATAGTGTCTCCAAAGGACAGTCGGTAATGACTTTGGTGAGAATTTTTACATTTCGTATGTCAAACATGAATTTGGATTGGAAATTCTGATTCCATTAACGGGACATTTTACTTTTAAATGTAGGGTGCTTCAAATAAGCGGACTTTGCCCCGTTTATCAACGAAAGGCTTGAGAAAGAAAAAGCTCAAGAAAACTCGCCCTCCAAGTGTACCGCCTCCATCAATTGTGCAATCCTTAGCATCTAGGGTTGTAGTGGAAACAGTTCATACAAATGCTCAAGTTGATGTTGTTTGGCAGGTAAGTAAACGGCAGAATTTGCCAATTTCCCTATTCACTCTGCAATTTTTAAGGGCGTGTTTCTGATGTTATGTAGGATGGAACGTATGAGGAAGGAATCTCTAGTGTAGAACTGTACCCCATTCACCACCTCGACGATCACGAGTTTTTTCCTGGTGACTTTGTTATCAAATCAGACTCCAATGATCCGCGAACGTACGGAGTTATTCAGCGAATGGACCATGCCGAGAGAGTCGCTGTTGTGAAGTGGTTCGAGGCTTACTCTTACGCAGGAGAGCAAAAGCCAAAAGAGCTTGAGGAGGTGGAAATGTCCGTGTTTGATATTAAAGATCACCCCGACTTCCGCTTTCGACCTGGAACAATAGTTATCCGAGTTGCTAACCTTGCTGGCCAGTCCTGTGGAGCGGGACAGATTATGGACAATTACCCTGATGGCCAGGTTCGTGTTTGGTGGGCAAACTCAGAAGTGACAGCTTGTTGGCCACAAGATCTCTTCCGTTTGGGAGAATATGATTCAGACGAAGGCGAGATTTGGGATGACGGGGGAGCCAACTCGGATATTGAAGACGGCGAAGAAGATGACGATGTTGCCAGTGATTCCTCGTGGGTAACTGAAACAGAGGAAGAATTAAACGAAACCTTGAATGGGCCAGAGTCTGTGCATCGATACCAAACAATTGGCCGACTCATCGACAAAATCCAGAGCACATTGGTGAAAACTCGTGAGTCAATTGTAGCTTCGGGTTCCGTGGCGATAGAAAACGGTGTGGCGAACAGCCCATCCGTGGCTAAGCTGGTGAACAATGAGCAGCCTGGCCTCACGAAAAAGTTGCTCTTGATATATAAAGACTGCCAGTAAGTTTTTTTTTTTTAACATTTTAAACTAGTTTAAACGGCTGGTATGGTGTTCTCATAAAATAACTGTACATAATGTTTGTATTTAGATACCTGGATAAAATGATGGGAACCAAGTTTTTTGACGTGGATGATCTCAAAAATTGGTATCGGGGCAAGGAGGGCGTTTCCTCAAAATCCAGACGTATGATCGAGCAAATTTCCCGAATGTTCGATATTCCTGATGAAAAGACAGCTTTAAGAAGACTGAGTACCGGTTCAGATTATCAATTGCAACTTTCTCCGTCGCCGAGTGAGTCCAAAATTAGTGCGAGCAGGTCCAACTCCTTTATTCCTGGCCTTCAGCTAAACGAAGACAAACAAATGGATAGCCCGGCTTGTGATGCTGACACGCAGAATGGAGAAGAAGATCGCAAAAACGGTCCTGGCGTAACAGCAAAGGACGAGTCAGGGAGTAGCTCAACAAATCTCTTGTCCTACGAATTGTGTACTATCATTTTGAGCAAACTTTTAAACGTGCATGGTGAATATCAGAAGAGATTTGGCTCCGGGGTCGTCGTTGTGTCTGGAGAAGAGTTGAGTAATATTACCGTCTCCGGTGCTGACTCCACAACAACTGCTAATAAACTCTCTGCGGATGCAAATTCGGGCTCGACGGCGACTGTTGAAGGTGGTAATGGTAGCAAAAGCAAAGGGAGTAGTGGGACAGAGGTAGTGAAAACCGGAGTTATAGTTAAAGAGTTTTTCATGCGACTTTTGAAAAGTGATTGTGTGACCGTTAGTACGAGCACTGATTGCGTGACTTCTGTAACTTCTGAGCAGCAGGCCGTCGACCCAGTTCAAGTCCTTCCTTCTTTGCCAGTGCACTCCGAGACCAGTTTAGTCTCTCCTTCTGCGTCCAAGGAACCAAGCTCTAGCCCAACTAGTGAGATTGTTGACACGCAGAGTAACTTTGTCATGACAGACTCTGTACCTGACACACACAGATACCGTCTCACTTCTCTTCAGCCTCAGAATCAGAAAACCTTTATCAAAGCGGTCCAGAAAGAAGTTGCTCTCATGAGAGAATCCCTTCCGGAAGGGATTTTCGTTAAGGCCTTTGAGGACAGAATGGTGAGTAGCGAGATTTCCTTTCGGCTGTTAATAACCGACTACAAAAGACTGAACTTTTAACTTCACTGAATTACATATTTTAATGTTGCCTGTTTAGGATTTGTTTTCTGTGATGATTCGTGGTCCAGAGAAGACTCCCTACGAGGATGGCATCTTCTTTTTCGACATTCAATTACCCGCAACTTACCCTTCATCGCCACCTCTAGTGCATTATGTGTCCTTCTGCACTGATCGACTGAATCCTAATCTCTACGAAGAAGGAAAAGTTTGCGTTTCTTTACTGGGGACTTGGAGTGGGAAAGGAACAGAAGTTTGGACATCAAGTAGCTCAATATTGCAAGTTCTTGTTTCTATTCAAGGTAAGTATATTTTTAGGAAACATGATTTGTCATTGTGATTTTAACCAACTGAATCTAATTGAGTATCGTCCTTGTATTTACAGGCCTAATTCTCGTCCCAGAACCTTATTATAATGAAGCAGGATATGAAAAACAACGGGGAAGCCAACAGGGAACGGAGAATTCTCGTATGTACAATGAGATGGTTCTCATTAAGCTCGTGCAGTCCATGTCCAGAATGCTCGTCAATCCTCCTGCACCCTGGGAAAAGCTCACTGTGGCACATATTCAGAAATACGGGCCAATGTACGGTAGCAAACGTTACCTTGTATAATTAAATCAGTAGATAATTTCATATTTTTTTTTAATTTAACAGAATCATAGAGCGCTATCAAAAGTGGCTCTCGATTTCAGAAGGTAAGTAACGAAGTGTACAAAGTTGTACAAATATATATATTATAGTTTTCCATTTTGTGGCAACCCAATTTTAATTGGCTTTACAGACTTTGACAAGAATCCAACGTCTCCCGGTGCTGTTCCCGAATTTCCGTTGTTGCCTGTGTCCAAAGGCTTCTCAATAACGCTCAAAAAGACCTTGGACAATTTTGCAAAACTATGTGCCACGAAACAACCGTCTATAACTACTAATAACAATGCTACCCCTTCCTCACACAACGCTGAACCGTGCCCTTGATGACAGGAAGTCACCATGAATGTTATTATCAGTAACTCCAGAGTTTCTAGATACCACTTCTGCCGGACACATTAATAGACAGAAAATTCCAGTACATGTGTAATGTATTAATTTATTGCTGATTTCCTGGTATTATTTAGTAAAAAGAAATTATTTGTATTGTTAACATGATAGGACTACACGACAGCCGCTCATTACTGAGTAGTATATCAAAAGTTTTCGCTCTTCTCGTCAAATTTTCTTTCGACTTAAGAGAGTATACGTATCATAAGTTAAGTTTTGGATTTGAATCCCAATTTGTCCTGCTGTGCAGAAAATGATATTACTTGCTAAGCTTCGGTCACCCTCAACTCTTAGTAAAGTTAGACAAAAATCACGTCACAGAAGCCAGTATTTTGACGAAGTTGAATCCTGCAGCTATGCTGAAAACAGTACATCTCAAATCTCAATTAATCAACTAATGTTTCTTATAGCAGAATGTAAAATGATGATTGCTAGCTTTACAGAAGCAGAATTTACGCTGTCAAGCAAGCCAAAGAGTATTTTAAAATTGTAAATTAGGTACACTTCTTGTTAACATTCTGCCACGAATCTACCATTGACCCACGTCCGAAACTTTCGCGGAATGCGTCGACCTACAAATCTTTCATATTATTCAAATATGTATTGTGGTTTGTTCGGAGTTTGAAATAAGTTTCCAATCCCTGCTTAAAAATTGTAATCAGATGCGAAATCTTTTTTGGATCTCAAACTTAAAATTATCTATTAGATCACCAACCACGACTTGTATTTTAAAATTATCCATCTTTTGTTTTTGACTGAGTATGGTAAAAAAAACTTTTGTGCGTTCAAACGTAATTTATTTGTCATTCGCTCTTTATAAACGCAGATATAGAATCGCAGAAAAGAATGTCAGCGTGGTAGAAAATCCATTATTATTCTTTTTGTAGCATAATCGTAAGGGACCACACATTGAGAAGCTTCTAAAAAGCGTGACTCCAGTCGGGAGACTGGTGTCAATAAACGCTCATAAGCTTCTTTCTATATGATCCCTAATGTATAAATTATCCTAATTGTCCTTCGCACTACTCGTGTTTCACGATTTCGAGTCAATTTCAAAAACCTGTAAGCTTGAGAATCTCCGATCCTCGGTAAATTGATTGTTAACGAATAAAAAAAACTTTTCAATTCTCTGAGCAGAACTCGGCTAATAAAACGTGAAATCTCTAATTATTTTGTATGAAGAAAACCTGATCATAAAATTAGAAACACTTTACGCCAAGCGAACCCGTTGTAGAATTCTTGTCGAGAGGACGAAGACATCCAAAAAGGAAGTCACGGAACGATTTCTTTGTCATTTTTCAGAGAGATGGGGCAAAGTGATAATTTTGCGCCAATGGGATGTGGTTAGCTTCTTCTACCTCAACTCTTTTGACTGTTCATGAACGCGTATGTGCAAACCCAAACAAAACAGTGCTCTTCATGTATTTACACGTAAACTGTGGAGAATGCATTTTTTTAAAAGTTCTCTCTAAAATTCGCTTCACAATCGTTTTGTTTTGTGCATTTACGAGGTAGAAGTAGAGAAATAAGATGCCGGTTCTGTCGAAATTTTGAATATTTTCTTCAAATTTATTGAAGCGTTTTTTTCTACCGTTTTGATGTGAAAGATTTAAAAGTTGTAAAGCTGTGTTCGGAATCGTTGTCAAAAGTTGGTGGTCGAAAGCAGCGAATAATTGTTTTTTGTTTTGTATTTTTGAGTTGGCGTCGTTCATAAACGTCATCAATTATAGGTGGACTTCTCGATAAGGTTGAAGTTGCGGAGGGCGAGTGCTTCAGCAGCGATTTGAAAATAGAGACAAATATGGACGACACTTCCGGTGGACCCGCCACCGAAGAAGGGGACTCAGCTGAAAGAAGGGAGGAGGAAGCCTCCGCCGATGGTGCTGCAGTTCAAGATACTCCCGCATCACCGGAAGAGGATCCCAATACCGGAGGGGATGAGGGCGAGCCAGTTGTGATGGAGAGAAGTGACCCTCCGGTGGTCGCAGATCAGGACATTATTGAAATGGAGGTGGATGACAGCAACACCGGGGACACGATCACAAGCAATCCGGAAATTGATTTGGGGTCGGCTGCCGCTGCCGCTACGGCGGTGATTATGGAGGACGGAGACAAGCTGAATCCTGTCATTGTCAGTACTGAAAGTTTAATTAGATGGGAGGGTGACAGTGGGGAGGGCGGATCGTCAAAGTTTGGATCTGGTAGGACAATGGAAGAAATTGTCATTGCGAGCAAGAAAGGGGCTGTGACTCCTGAAGCAGAATCGAGGAACTTTGCAGCGCTTACTTTGGGAGATAGAGGTGATGGTGATGGAAAGGGGGCCGTTGAGGAAATGGAGGTGTGTGAAGAGAGTCCTTCCAAACCTGAGCGAGTCCAAAGGACTGCGTTCGATGCAGATATTTCAGGAGCGGAAACAGACCCCGATAATCATGATCAACACGAGTCTGATTCGGCGTTGGACCTGGATCACGATCAGGCATTTCTGCATGAGGAAGAGTCGCTTGCATCTTTGCCGGAGGATATAGGGGAAACAGACAAGGAGAATAATGGAGCGGATGGTGACCTCGCTATTGAGGATGATGATGAGCAAGAGGCTCTTATGGAAATTACGAGGAGAAGAACGTCACAGGACACTAGAGAAGGGAACTGCTACTGGTAACACCGTATTTTCAGTTTTGGTTTCAGTATCAGTTTCAGTATAACACTTAATATTTTGGGTTGATTTAACAGTGGAAAAGACAGAAACCTGAACATTGCCGAGTTGCTGTGTGCCTCTTGCTGCCGCTGGTTTCACGAGTCATGCATCAGTTATCAACTGGGGAAGTTGGTACCGTTCATCACGAACTACGCATTTATGTGCAAGAATTGTTCTCCGACTGGACTGGAAACTTTCAAAAGAAGTCAAGCTCGTAAGTCTAAAAACGCGGTGAATAGTTAACCAGATCTTTTGTTACTGCTTACGGTTGTGTTAATTGTACCGCTTGCATTTGATTTCAATAGAATTCACCCAAATGTGTGTCACAGTCCTTGCCAACTTAACTCAGGCTTCGGTCAAGGAAGGTACAAACACAAAAACCTTTTCTAAGGACAAGGACATTATTCCATTTTTTGAAATGCATTGGGAAGCTCTAACCACCACTACCAGGAGAGTCACACAGTCCTGGCATTCCACGGTGAGCAATAAAAGCGTATTTATAAGTTATAATATAAATACGGTGTTATAAGCTATAATATATGTATATATATACGTATACGTACTATGATCTTTCTAAATGTTGACGCAGGTTACAAAGACATTGCAAAAAGATTCTGGAACTGTGTACACATGCCAAGAAGTTCCTGAGGACGAGTATTCTCCGTATTTTGGTTTGCTGTCAGAAGATCTGACTCACATTAGGCCGAATTATGAGGCAATGATCAAAGGTGGACATTTACGGGTCACGGACCAGAGAAGTATGTTAGTCATAATAATGAAGTACAATTCGCCTCTTAAGATTTTGGTTTGGTTTTTAATACGATTGTTTATTGTCTAGATGCTACCTCATCACTCCGTGGAAGGGGAGCAAAACGTCGCACGGTTGGTGATCAGTCAACAGTTGTGCAAAATACTTTGAACAAGAAGCCAAGAGGTGACATTGTTGGACCCAAGCCAGTTATTGGAGCTTTGCAAAAGGAGGCTACGGGTTAGACGATGTTCTCGGGTTCTTAATTGTGCTACCAGAGGTAAAGGAGGTACCTCTAGTGTCAACTTCATTTAAAGACAGGGTAAGATACGCTTTGATTCAAGCCAACGAAGGCATTTACGGACTAGAGTCTATGGTGGGCTAAACATTTTACTAATTTGTCTGTAGCCGTTGGTGAAAGTGAAGTCTCACCTTTACTATGAAGACAAGGATGACTCAAAGGAACTGCTAAGGAGAGACACAAGACCGCATTCAAAGATAATCTGTTTTAAGAACGGGGTTTATCAAGGAGTTGCTTTTGATGACATTTATTGCGGTACCTACTATCCCGCAATTTCGTTGTACAAATCTATAACCGTGAAGGTTAACTTTGGTCCAGACTTTTGGGCGCCTCCTGCAGACCACGAATACCGTGGGGTACGTTTCCAACTATTATACATTGTGATGCTTTTTAAAAACCTAACGTAACTTCGTCACCATTATACAATTCTCGGTTTTTACAGATGTGTGAACGAGCCGAATCCTCAATTATTGAACAGACGATGGCCGATTTATTATACTTAACAGAAAATGATGGACGACTCCGATTAGAAAATGCTGTACCTTTGCCTTTATAATGTTTGGTCTTTAAAAATAAAGTTTGGAGCGGGCACAAGAGTACAAATTGTATTGATCACTTGATTGAGACATTCGATAGGTATTTCGTACCCCAAAGTATGAAGCTACAAACCAAAGCCGTGACGTAAAAAAGTTTATTATTACGAAAATTCGGACTTCGCATTAATCAGATTGTTAAATGTTAAATGATCGGTCATCAAACCAAACATTCATTCTAACTTCTAACAATAACACTACTAACAGCAACACTAAAAGCCTGTACTCTGATTCAACTACAGGAGATAGAGAGGAAACAGTAAGTTCATAAAAACGTAAACTAAAGTATAAAACTGATCTTAGTGAACTACATTGATACTGATCACCACTACCAATTCAAAAAATCAGTTCTTTCATAATTATAGGTATCTGGTATATACACAACGTTAATATATAATCCTGACACTTTACATTCTGAGACTGTACTGTAATGTACTTGCTTTTCACTGCCCAGCATTCGCCTGACGGCGCAGTAAAATGTAGATCTTCTCCTTGATCCATTCCTTCGTGTAAGGAGCATAGGTGCTTGTGCTTTTTTGATACCTGAATTAAAATCAAGAGATTATCATCATTCCATAGACTACAATGTGAATGAAACTGACATTAACCTTCGTCATCACTCATCACCCATTTGAAAACATCATGGATAATATACTTACACCAAGCAAGACAGATCCGCCAGCTGGTCAATGAAATCAAACAATTGTGAAATATCATAAGTGATCGAAGGAGTGTGTGGATTTGATCGCTTCAAATGCTCCTCGTAGATCTTGCAAACTCCTTCCATACACTCATTAACCGACTCGAAGTCGCTGTAAGTTCGAGTTTCCGGTTTTGGTCCCGGTTGCATCAGGAGAATCGTGTGCGACTAGCAATCAAAAAGTCAAAGTTGTACTTTTCACAGGTTGCAAGTTAAAAAAACAGCTAATCGCAAATAACCACCAGCTTACCATTTTTACGGTTTAGTTTAGATGCTCCAACTTTTAACCGGATCTGCTGGATATATCAGCTTGTCTTGTCACCTACGAACATTACATTATTATTATTACCATTCGCATCCCATTCACGTGTCACGGGACTCCCAAACTGAAACGTCATCTTTACACTTGACATTTACTAATATCTAATGAAATCATTAATTAATAATTTACTCTAAATAATCTAAATTCTACAGTTCACGTTGTCATTTTCAAGATTCGAGCAAAATTGATGATGACAATTTAAAATACGACTTACGACAGGTGAATTCACAGGTGACAGGGAGAACTGTCTCAAGGAAGAACAGAACTATTCAAACGTCCTTGCGACCAGAGTGCTAGAAAATAATTAAAAATTAGAATGAGACAAGTTTCCAACAACTTTCACACACAAGTCAAAGAAGCGGCAGGCTGTTTCCATCAAAACTCCAACAAAATGCTCACAAATCCCGAATCACACACACACACAAGAACGACAGCTATATCCTACAACACAAAAACGAAGAAGTATACAAACATTACAAACTCACCATATCCATCCACATCTAAAAGGACTTCAATTTTAAGCAATAAAGACCTACCTTACTCCACCGTTCAATTTATGTACCACCAAAGTGCGTGCGGTGGAAAACCAAAGTTTATGGCTTTTGCTTCTTGTTTTATGACTCTCTTCAGGTTTCGCTATATTTCGGCATTCGGAGTTTTGTTTCGTACTTTCACTTCAAATTCCACAAAAAAATGCATAGGTTCCGGATACTAAAAATGGATGAAAATTAAGAATGAAACGTATCATATCTAACGTATATCGTATCTAAAGCTCAAGCCTGGAGGCGATTCATACAGGACTTAAGTAGCTAGTATTTAAAATTTAATCCGAATTTTCTAGTTTTGCATAAGTTGAATTTGGATGTTTTGATTTGCTTAAAAATGGAATGACAATGAAGTTTAATTCTTACTTTTTTACAAGTATTTACTATATTTGTGCAACACTATTGCATGTTTGATGTTGCATGCAGAGTGAGACCTCACACGAAGCTCTAGTTTTTGTGGTGCACAGCCAAATTGACGCTCTTTCTGTTATTCCTGAGTTTTGGTTGACAATGAATGCGGTGCACAAAACGAGGTGACGTCATGTACCAAAACGTTTTGCTCATACGCAGATACCGTGTAAATTAAGACTTTTGGTTGGATTCAGACAATAACTTTTCAACAGTCAAGCGTATGCATGCTGTCCAGCCAGATTGTGGAACTTGCTTTAACTTCTCTTTCCTCTCTGGAGAGCCATCCAAAATTCAGTAGATAAGCGATATAAAAACATTCTTCTGGATAAAAGAGAGTACTGAGGTTGTGTGTTTTTGTGGAATCCACAAAACTTGCAAAAATATTGTGTAAAGTCACAATC
>JAHZMW010003241.1:0-30238 GCA_027743745.1 Alloscopus bannaensis
ATAATAACTATTTAATATAATATTTATTTACACAATAGTGCACAATAGTTTTTAGGTTGAGTGAAAAGTTGGGATTTGACTTCAGCTGTTTCCTAAGTCTGGAAACTTCGGAGTCTACTGCAGCATGGGTGAGATTGCTGTAGACATGAGCAAAATATTTTCGTAAATTGCGATATAGTACTTCGTTTTCGCTTAAAGGCAGGATGATTACTAAATTATATCAATTATGTATATCATATATCAATTTATGTATCTAAAAACAAATTTTTCACAAATATTAGACGAAAGAAGTAAGCATACAATTTTGTCATACGCACATGAAATGTGTTTTTGCTACGGCTTCGATGTGCAAAGTTGGAAAATCTGCGACGTCGCAGAAAAGCAACCTATTGCCTTTGGTTCTAAACGTTACAATGCTATGTACCTCAATATAAAAGTACAAGGCTGAAGGTGTTGGCGTCATCATTTCTCTGGCCCCCCTCTTCCCTACGCCATCCAATCGTCATCAAGTGCTCCAACCTCCCTCCCCCACCTGTGATGGCGCCATTTGTGTATGACCCCTTATCTTATTGGATTTCGTAGATAAAATTTAACGTAACATTTAGTATAGGAGTTTAAACCCTATAGAATTCAAAATTGTTGTGCTAAAATGTTAAAACTAAAGCGTTTGAACGGGGGTTTATCACAGGCAATGGTAGCTCCAAATTTGGCGACGCACATTATATACATAATCTTAAACGCAAATTCTGCTGATGTAGTTTCTACTTAATAATATAAGCATTCTTAAAGTATTGCAAGGTACCGTTCTCCTAAGAGACGCTGCTAGGTTAAAACTAGTTGCTTTATGATTAATAAATCATTCAACTCTCATAAATTTGTCACCGTTAGCCCACGACGAGAAATCTTAAAAGAAAAACTTGATAAAACTCGTGTAATGAGTTTGGAAAGTTTAGAGCAGAAGCGTATTGGTTATGACTGAAAAGATGGACGTGGTTCTGATTAAAGGACTGTGACACAAATTTGTTCATATTACATACATTCGAAATATTAAATTATTAGATTTCCAATATTTTAACAAAATTTTACATTTGAAAGTCCTGAGGCATCAGATTAGCAGCTTTAATTTTTCATTCACAACGCCCATTCAAAAAAAGCAAAATAAGTGGACGGCTCATCTCATTGTCAGTGAGTGGGCTTTACAATTTTACACAATTTTACATGCTGTACCCAATCATTAAGAATGGAATTGGGAAATGAGGTAATTTACGTATATTTACTACTATTACTCTTACATGCTTGGCATTATTAATGCACAAATTCAGTGTCGGAGGATTAAGAAAATTTTCCAGCTATTACATCAAAGTAGAATGGGATAGATTGGGATAAATTGCGAAGTTGTTGTTTGCTTTGTCTAAAGCGACACAGTAATATTTTCTTATTATTTCTTGCTGAGTTAGCAGCTTGGGGTAGATGGAAATAATCCAAACGTCTCCAACTTTTTATTTGAACTTAAGTATTAATTGAAGCCATGTCCCATGACTTTGTTACCAAGTGAAGCCATTTATGAATGCAAATTTGAGTCCACCGACGTCTGAAGTGAAGGATTATCACTGCCTACAACCTACCGACCTTTCCAGAATGCAATAACAATATTAAAAATGATTCACTTCTATTGCATACGGTTGACGTTATATAAAAAGAGCCAAATGAGAGACTATTAAAGAGGAGACAAATTCTGCTCCAAAGAATGCTTCAAAGTATATTACAATAATGTCTCCTCGGCGGCTGCTTATTTTTGCAGAAAGGGAAAAGACATGTTAAAATATTATTTCTTAGCCATCATCTTTATCATTATTATGACGATAGGGATCGTTAGCAAGGAAGGGAATGAACAAGCTGCAATCCGAGATGGTGCTGGGTATATTTTTATCGTGAAGTTCAGGAAACTATTACTTTTAACGAGTGAGCAAGAGGCATGCATCGGTTTTCCAGTATATGCAATACACACACAAGAGTATGAAAATTACTCAGGCTCGCATCTCCTTTACGATCGGAAGGTTTGCATTTTCTACCAGTTCTCTTCCAGTCAAGAAACGGTCGTTCTGATTTTTAAGGAAGTTTATTTCATCTCAGACTCCAGTGAGCTGCAGCTGCCACACTAAACAAAACTTCGTTGACGAAAACCGAGTGTCCTGCTTGTAAAATCATGGCTGAGAGTTGTTCAAGCGAGAGTGATCATTCCGCCGGTAAAATCACTTTGTAGCCTTTTTTCTGTTTTGCATTTATTTAGCATGTGTGCAATGTCTTAAAAATTAGAAGCTGAAGTTTATAGATTAAATAATAATTGAGAGCGATTTTAAATTACTTCATGGTTTTTTTTAGACAATCTACTCATTTTGATTGTTTCATCGTTCTATTTTTTTAGAAACGACCAAGTTTCTGCTGTGGAATAGCTCGAACGATGAAGAGAGAAAGAACCTCTTTACTTTTGTGGGTGGCCAATACCTGAAAATCTATAAAAAGAACAAGGAACTCACAGAGGAACTCAACGCCGCCAACGCTTATATTGCGGAGCTTGAAGCCAAGTTGGAACAAGCCTTGAACCAAGACCCTCCGCCAACTCCGGGAACGGCACCTGAAACAGGTTCTGGAGAGGCAGGAGGGTCTTCGTCTGTGCTGACAAAGGCAGCTAGAGTAGCTGGCAATGACGCAGGTACACATTCTCTTGAGGGACCCTCATTTGGATTCACACTTAAATCCGAGCCCAATGAGGAGGAGGAAAAAGGGGCGACTTCTGCCTCCGGGGAAGCTTTTTGGGAAAGTGGCTTATGCAAAATCAAGGAGGAGCCAGCAGACCATTTTTGCAATGATGGAATAGTGGAATCCGGAGACTGCAAAAAAGAGGGTCAATGGGATTGTTCAAACTTGCTTGAATTCTATGAGATGATGAACAACAAGATGACAGATTTAGATGTTCAGTTTGAGACGGAGGAGGAGCTGGATTCAGACGATGATGCAGATTTGCAGTAAACGTTCCTGAGGTAAAGATGAGCCCGTAAAACAATTTTTTATAGTTGATGAACGTTTTGTCATACCATAAAGTTTAAACCGTGTGTAACAGAGTTTTACTGGAATATCCATTTTTCTTATCCAATGTATTGCTTCTGAAACAATTTAATTCAAAATTGACAGTTGTGTTGCGTATGTTTCACTTTCGAATAAAAAGCAATCTCAAATACCTCCAAAAATCATGAATTGTGTTGGCGCAGAAACTTTGAAAAGACGTAAAACATGCACACAATCAGAATCATTTAAATTCAAATCTTGCTTTAACGAATTTATTCATTTATATTTTTGTATTACATATTTATATTTGTAATTATAATTAGTAATAATAATACTCTGCCTTCCTCTGACGCATTCATCTCCTTATTTATTGAGGAAGATACTGCTACTGATGGTGAATTACATTGTAATTTTATAGAACTTTGTTGAAAATAGTTCCTAGCTACCTGAATACTACAGAAACCATATTATCCACTCATACATTCACGTTTTATTTCACTATTACCATTTCTGTTTTCCATCGTGATGAAGCTGATGATAAACTTTGATATTCACATTTGTATATATTACAGTACGTACAATTATGACATAACGTCGCATCATTCTTTATTCCAACGAGCTACACATTTATAATTTTTTCAAAACTGTTTTACTTACAATTTTTAACACAGTGAGAAAAGATTCGCAAGTCCTTTCTTGTATTTTCCTTCAATGCCAAAGCTATGCAGATTTGGGGAGTGCCCAAAGCGACACCGACTTGTCCGCACTGGTGGACAGGAAGGTGAAATCCTTAGGATGCCAGCGACCACTGATCACTTTGTCGTCGTGAGCGGCAACCGTGACGGAGTTGATAGTTTGTGTCAAGTCCCCTTGCAAATCAGTGAGAATGATGCGGTGGTCATAGCTGAAATGTTAAAACCCGTATTTTCATGAGAGAATCTGTCAACGCCGGTAAAAAAAAGTTGATGTTAGTGATTATCATACCCAGCGGACAGGAGGTAGTATGCATTCGGAGAGAACCGCACCGACCGAACATCCCCCTCGTGGGGCTTGATCACTTGGATTTGCCTCGCACCTCGAATGTCATACAGGGAAATGGCAGAGTCCTCATGCCCAGAAACCAAGAGTCTCCCGGTGGGATCCACACACACGGATCCCACTGGAGACTTGATGGTCGTTGATGCCGGATTGGTCAGCGGGGAAATCATGGAGACACAGCCACGTGTCCTCAAGTCCCAGAGGCGGACCGTTTTGTCTTGGGAGCCGCTCGCAAACATTGCACCACCCCAGTTGTACAGGGACAAGACAGGAGCTGGAAATAATCAATTCATCACTCGCCATTCCAACAAAAACTGTTCATCTATTAATCCTTGTGATGTTTACCTGAGAAATACCATATTTCATCGTCATTTTCGAATATCACTCTCCCCCACCCTCAATTTTACATTATAACATCCACAGTATTGTACCCTGTGATGCTTGTTCCGCTTGTAAAGGACATGCGGCTCCTTGGGACTCTTGTCCTCCGACACATTCACATCTGGGTACGCACAAAGACGCAACGTCTTCGAATTCGAGCCAACGGCATACACGTGTCCACGTGGATGAAACTCGGCGCACCTCACCGCCTGCACGTCATCCAGAGTCGTTACTGGCACAAATTTCGGCTTCCCCAGCCCAGCCAAACCTTCATTTTGAAGCTATCAAAAAAAACAACAAGTAAACATGATTTCAAATCATAACACATATCATCATCTAATTATCTCCCCATTTTCCGTCAACAAACTGTCGCAGGAAGTCTCGGTTAAAAGAAATCTCTCAAGTGAGACAAACAATGCACATTTTCACCATCTGCCATGATGACTGTACCGTGTAAGGAGTATTATGAATGACGCCTTTTGTCGTCTTCGTCCATGTACATGTTTTCGCACAAAGTTCCGCTTTACCACACACACCACACAACCGCAAAAATGCTAACGCCATGGAGGATGCCGCCCCTTAAACACTCGACACAATCCATTCTCTCTCAATCTTTTGTCACAATCAATTTCTTGTTGTTCTCATAATATGAATTATCGACAATCATTGACGTCGAAGCACACTTTATACTCTGCGTCACGTAGCAAATTTCAGAATAGATGCATACACAAAAAAAACAGCCCCTTTTACTAAACTGTCAAACTTATGACGACAACAGCGATGAGGCTGTCATTTTTTTCTCCCTTTCTTCCCAACAGAAATACACTTTCTAATTTATTTATACGCACATTACACACACAAACAACTCTTACAACGTTGGCATGCGAAAAAAAACTGAATACGATGAAGGGTTGTGAGGAGGGATGCATTTGCTATCTTTCTGGCGTCACACAACGCGTACCATTTTGCCGTTAAACTCTTTTCATCTCGGACGTGCTCATACAGACAAATTCGCAATTTAAACATAAAACCATCCACCTTTTTTTCTAGAGAATGACTTCAAGGAGTGAGTGGTATTTTTAAGCTACAAATACCTTTTCTACTAGGCTTTCCAACTCGTAATTTGATTCAGCGCTCTCCTCTCCCTCATTTTTTTTCTCCTCAGCGCTGTTTGCCGGTTTGACAAACGACGGTTTGTAAGACGCAGAAAAAAAAACAATTTCCAACTGTCACTGTCAACTACGGGGATACACACTCTCGTCGGCTTCAGCATAAAAAATGCTGCACAGATATACACAAAACGAGTTAACAAATGACAAAAGAAGCATAATTCTATACGACCGCGAGCAACGTGGCGAAAGGGAGTTTTTTTTAAAGTTTGCATTCAGTAGATGATCATGATAATGCGTAGTATTCTTTCATACTTGTTCAGGTCTGTAACGCACTTCACACACACCCGAATCAGAAGCCGTGATTTTTAAAAACGTAATGAAATCCTGAGCTCTGTTCCTCCACAGTTGACCGATTTCGAGATGAGGAAACTCTGGTAATGCAGTGATTGGAAAAATGGAAAGGAGCGACAAAGTCGACTGAAAAAAATGTGCCATCGTATATCTGAATGTGAGACAAGTGGATAAATTCCTTGTAAATTTTCCTCTCGTAAATACAATTGTAATCTTAAAACAAAATTGGGTCTCCACTCAACATCATATCTTGTCTAACATTATTTGTGAAGGACAATGTCAGAGAAAAAGCTCGCACACACGTTTCCCCAACTTAATGAGTCTTCTTTATTGTTGGTACGAGTCAGAGTTGCGCTTTTAAAATACAGTGTGAGTTTGACACAATTTCCTGAGAAGGATCAGTTCCTCCTTTGTTTCTGATGGTGTTGTCATAATTGTTGTTGCGGAGAAGATGCAAAAGGAGAATGGCTACATTTTATTACTTGTCGCTTTTTCTGTGCATTAAATTACTTTTTTTTTGTGGTCAACGACGGTTTTCTCTGTTGAAAAAAATATCAGAAATGGGGAGATGAAAATATTATGAAAACCCGTCGTTTCTTGTTTTCTTTGTGATGTGAACAATGATTGTCACACGTTCTGAGGAGAGGACTTTTTTTGCGTAAAATTTCAAATTTAACACAAAAACTTCACCACAAAGACACATGTCTCTGTGTTAAGTATAAAATTAAGTGTGGTTTGTGTCCCAGCACACAATACGTTTGATACATTATTTTCACAACGGCTTTCCCTTTCATTCGTTAGCCTCCGCTTTGAGAAAAAGAAACGGTTTCTAGTTTTCACAAGTGGCGTCTGTAACAACAATCGTTCAAGTCATTTATCACTGTTTTGTCAGTGCCGTTATTCCCGTTTTATGTCTCCATTAACCTTTTTTGAAGACCAACATTGCACAATTATGAATATGTGAAAAACATTCAAGTTTTCTGCGTGAAACATCAAAGTTCCACTTTTTAGTGGAATACTTGAACATTTTTTTTAGCTTGGGTTCATCATCATGTTTCCATTTTTGCCTAAATGAGCTCCTCACGACGAAAAATACAAACATGCTCTCATTTCCATTGAATTTTGGACAACTGGGTTACCACCTTCCACCACACTCATATTTCAGGCTCAAACAACAAAGCAAGACGTATTTAGAATATCATCGCCGTCATACTTTACAGAACCTGTTGAGAGGTGCAAGAGTCTAGTTATGATTTCCTAAAATAGTCTAACCCTTCCGTTGCTGAAAATGTTGACGTGATGTGTTCAAAAGTTTGTTATTTACGTGGACTTGTCAGCCAACTACAGTTTCCTTTCATGTACACACATTGCTCTTAGCGATTATCTCTAATTTTATGCTAATCATCCCAATTTACCGTATATTTTTTCATATCCAAATAGCATAATGACCAGAGAGCCGTTTTCAGAGAACCCAATTTGATGTGTAAATGTCACCGTCGAGGACTGCTTGTTTAAGGTGAACAAAACAAAAAATTACATATACGACAACGCGTTGCTAAAAATGCTACTTGATACATTCATGTAGGGCTGCTGTTTTTCGTTTACACCTTGTAAACTAAACGATAAACGAAATCGTTTCCGTTCACGACCTGTAAACTAAACGTAAACATCGTTTTCGTTTACAAATTAAAAAAATCGCACTAAATGGACATTTATTCGGCTTATTTCAACCGTAGGCTTAAAAATCCATTACAATAATCAGCGTCGGTATTTAGGCAATCTTTTTCCAACTTTTAAGCCCCATTATCATTTTAGTGTGCTCGGAAGACAAGGATTAGCGATTATCTGTCAAAATTTCTGGACCACACGAAAACCTAACTGCTTGAAAAAAAAGGATCCATTTTACTGTTCGTCTATGCATATGTGGCAAATTGCATGACTTGAGGCTTTTATCCGGCTGCTAACGTTTTTTACTAAAATCGCTGCAATTGCACGTGTTTATAATTAAACGTAAACGCGTTTATTCGTTTACGTTTAGACCTTGTAAACGAAAACGAACGAAATAAACGAAACGAAAACGACGATAAACGACTAAACGATAAACGCGGCAGCCCTACATTCATGTAAACGTCAGTCATCATCTGTGTGAGCTCTTCAATAAATTAATTGGACACATATTCAACCAATATTGTTTGATTTGGAAGTGTTGCGGTAATAAAGTGACGAAGATAGTGTCACTTTAGGTGGCGAAGAACCTTGAGATGTACACGATGATTATTGGTTTTTGCCAACTCTCTCTCTAGCTTCTTTTATAAAGCGTCTTCATTTTATTCAACCACTGAATCTGTCTACCTTTTACAATTTCACACCCTTTCCTCATCCCTTCGTTTTTTTGCCAAAAAAGTCAGCAATTTTCTGATGTGCATATCAGATTCCAACAGACAAGGTCAATGGTACTTGCCATTTTTTTAGAATTCTTTATCACCAGTCTAAGCCAGTGTGTCAACAATGGAGCGATTTTTATTCTGAATTGGCATTTTAAACTGGGCTTTGTAGGTGTCATCATGTCCCCTTTCTACAGTGCAAATCCATTGTCCTCATTCATTCCAAGACGACTTTGTTTCCATCGTTGCTCCTTCCTGAGGAAATGTAAAGGGCAAGGCATATCCTGATTCACCACTGCTCAATATTCAAGTTTGTTTCACCGGAATCTTTTGTGGATGTTGTGCACGTACATCATGTTCATTAAGCGGAGCCAAGACAATTAGGTTTTTCATTAAAAATGTTAGTGACAACACGCTTTTGTCCGAATTATAACAACGACTAGCTGACAACACAGTTATGGGATGATGGCGCAAAAGAAAGACAAATTGGCACACCATTTCATTCACAACCCCCATTTGGCTACGCACACATCCCTTTTTAATTGTACCTTTTGTCCTCTCAAGTGAGGGACGATCACAGAAACCAAGTACTTCTCTAGAAACCATCATTCGCAAGTTCACGAACAACGGCTTCTGTCTTCCTAGAAGTCTCTATTCTCTCGCAAAGAAAAGATTTGAATAATAATGGGTTTTTTTAAAAAATCCATCCACCTTTTGAAAGCAGAGAGAGACGCATGCATAAAAAATGCACCTACACCACACTCTTGTAACAACGAGTCTAAAACTTTTTCGTCGTCAATTTCAAGAAGACGGGAGAGAAGCAGTGAGAAAAAAATGGTTCAACTCAATTTCATGGTCAAGCGTGACAACAAAGTGTAGCAAATGAACGCACAACTTTTGACGTACACAGAAATGGATGAAAAGCTCGCTCGAGTCTTCTACTGCGCTGTGAATACTTATTTTGTAGTGTGGTGATCACAACCTTTTGTGAAAATGTAATCAAGCGCTGCAAAACACGTGCATTGAGGCCTAATTTAAATTCTTTTTTGTGAGACAAACTATCATTTCTAAATGATCTCTCTGTAGAGAAAAAAAGACTTAATGATCACCACGCCACACTCTCTCCGTTTGGTTTTTTTTGGTTCCTTGCTGAAATGTCACTTCCATATTTGGACCTACTCGAGATGATCAGGGATATGATCATGAACAAGACAAAAAATGGCGTCAATAAATTAATGTACATTATCTACTAGAACGAAGAACATGCGGAGCGAGTTGTAAAACTTTCAGCTTTTGTGGATGACGACTCCGGCACAAATATCAGGTTGAAAATACGACGCTCTTCTAATCATGTGAGTCCACATTGACAGCCTTGAAGAGACACAATTGATGAGCCAAAAGAGGAAAACTTGAGGAAGGTCAATAAAAGCAGAACAAAAACTAACGAAATTATGCGAGACCAGGGAGAGTCGTCAATTAAAAATACATCTTAATAAATTGAGTGAAGATAGGGTCACCGTGAAGATCGTACATGTTCCGAGATAATGAGTCTGCTGAGGTCAAACACGGATTGACTAGGATGACAGCTCACAGTTGTGGTACTGAGCAAAGTTTCTCGTGACCTTGATCTCGACCGACGTCGTTGTCGGTTGTTGTTATTATTGTTGTTATTTGCGGGAGGACGTTGGTTCTGGGCGTTACTCCCTCCGTGTCGGCTTGAACGATGATGATGGCTGTGACTGGACTTGGATGCGTTGTTCCCGTTCCCCCCAGAACCTCCGGACTTAGCCATCCCGTTGGTGGGGCATGTGCAACTACATCCGGGACAGACGGAGCCTACCTCTGTCCCATTTTGCCCTTTGGTGAACTGATGATGATGTGGGGAGATTCCGTGCCCTCCAGAGGGATTGTTCGCTTTGTTTGCTCCGTCACAACAACAGTAGTAACAACAAGAGCAACACGAGCCCGACGAGCCTGTGTTCGGATTGTATGTGATTTGTTTAAGAGGCAGTGGAGGAGGAGGGGGCGGCACTCGAACACTGAGAGCCTTGAGCGCATTCACCGTCACCGGATTCACAATCTTCCGAGCAGCCACACGAATCCCTTGGTGGTGAGCATGATGAGGCAGTGGAGGGGGTGGGGGTGGCGGGGGTGGAATGTGTCCTCCGCTCGTGGTCGCTAGCAGGAGTGTTGGAGGATGTCCTAGCCGACCGGCCCACACTAAGGCTCCTCCAGGAGGGCCTGAGGTCTGCAGATTGGAGGCGCGTCGACTCAAATTCGACTTCTTCGAGCGGGGAGCCTGGTGATGGTGATGATGGCGGGAGGAAGAAGGCATCGTTGTGATGTTAGTCAACTTGGAGGGTCGCGTCGTTAACAACATTTTCTAGCTTTGGGCATTCAACATCCCGTCACGAATTCACTCC
The DNA here is from genome assembly GCA_027743745.1 of Alloscopus bannaensis. Taxonomy (NCBI): domain Eukaryota; kingdom Metazoa; phylum Arthropoda; class Collembola; order Entomobryomorpha; family Entomobryidae; genus Alloscopus; species Alloscopus bannaensis. Next base: position 10,756 of record JAHZMW010003241.1, read on the forward strand.
TTTTTGGATTTTTGTAAAAAAATTCCTCACTCACGAATTCCACCAATTCACTTGCTGGACTCACTTTTTTTTTACTATTTTTTATTTATACTAGTTGCTTAGGAAAATCCTTTCCAGAAACTTAAAAACTCGTAATTCTCTCTTCTTCGTTTCTACATTTGCGACGTGAGCACCTCGAAATCTGTGTCGCTGCACCAAGCGTCATTTCGCTACTGGCAAAATTGAGTCGACAATTTGTATTGGACGTCGAGTGGTGTTCACGGTGTTTGACAATAAAATCTAAAACTTTCACAGAGAGATTCGCGAGATGCGTTGTAGTGCACACACTCTCGCACACTTGCACAAGCTTTAAAATCTCTGAGGCGTCTGAACGTCTGCAATGTGCACCACTTGTGAGGGAGTTGAAAGAGAAGTGCTTTTTCAAAAGCGTTTTCTACAACTTCTAAAATCCTCGGCTCACACTTGAGAGGAAGAGACTACCTAGTCATTCTCACTCTCTCATGTAAATCAGGTATAACACTTGGCTCATGTATGCAGTACATTACCATTTTTTATGTACGTACTCTTATGCGTCTAGCCTTACATTTTTCTATAGTAATCATATATGAAATTTATGAATTCCTCATCCCAAATCGTCTCGTCTAAAAGAGAGTGCAGTTTTAAGAACCACAACAACGCGTTTTCTCACTCGCGACGATTTTCGTGTGTGCATTGTATTGTGATGTTGTGTGATCACAAGAGAATGGCTCAAGCCAAACAAATTTCGTTTTATATCTGCTCACACCACTGTAAAATAGAAAGAGATGTAAGAATGAAAAAAAAATGTGTGTCATCACGACGACGATGATCATGATGATGAGGTTGTGCGTACAGTTTGCGTCTTTTGCAAAGATAAAGTTTCTTTATATGTTCAACAGCATGCGGTCTTGTTTGTACACCTCTACAAACTTCTAGTTTTGAAAGGGAGAAGAGTTTCTTAAAGGGTTTTAAGCAATTGGTTCCCTTTTATCGAATTTATCTCCGCACAATTGATATTGAATTAGACGCAAGGAGGCACTACCAAATTTAAAAGGATCTGTTGCTACCCCGTCTAACGAAATTGACAAACTGTAAAAGCTTCTGTAAAAACCTAAAGAAAGAGTCGCCACAACGCCACTACTTCCTTATTGATCCCAAGTCGTTTCGAGAGAGTCGAAGGGTTTGTCGCCAAAAATGGTAGGTACGTGCATGCAAGTATGATTATCGGTGGTCCGTGAGCGGAGTTAGTGTGTTTCCCCGTGCAAATAAAATGGAACATGATCATCATTGCTGAAGCGAAATAAGTTTTCAGTAGTCAGCATTTTTTGGTACGAGCTCATCAAATGATTTGTGCTCTACGCTGACACTTTTAATTTTGCTGATTCAAAAGGAGAGCCGCGACATAAATCTCGATTTAAAAGTGAAGCAAACACTGAGCCCATTTTTATTTATTTGAATTCATTACAATCACGATGACGATAAGTGGAAACACACATGCTAATAATACCTATTTAAACTTGTGTGTATTTGTGCTCCTCGTTGCCACCTTAAATTTGCGCCTTTTTTCACGCTAATGATAATGACACGACAATTGCACTCCTGAATAATGGGAGTAAATAATGATGATTTGCAAGAAAAAGTGGCAAATGTCAAACTTATTAAAGTTCACGACATACACAACGCGCTTCAATGTGCCACACACAATCACTCTGGTATTTAGAGGAGGTATGCAAATGAGCACAAAAATTACGTGCGAAAAAGTGCGACAGGTGTTTAGGCATTCTAAAAGTTCACCCCAAATCCCATTTTTTTATATTTCACCTCCTTCATCATCAATGGAAGAAAGTAGGTATCATGAGATGCGCAAATTGTGATTGTCAATGTGAAAATTGGGGTTGGTCCGACTGGGCTTGAGTCCCCCCTGCCTTTTCAAATTATTTAATCCTTCCATTCTTAAAACAAAAGGGCTGCAGTAATCCTGCTTGAAATCCTATTCAGATTACATGACACATTTCGATGAGGTAGGCCTAAGCTGTGTGTAAACGGTTATAAAAGAGAGACAAAACGAGGATTGTCGTCGACATCACTTTGGCTTCTCTACGCGCAATGATTACGCATTTATTATTCACTCTTAATTGTTTCGTTGACTTCTGAGTGTAACACACTTTTCATTCTGAGGTCTCACATGCTCACGGCACGAGACGACACATTTCGAGCAGAGAGTGAGATGACTGATCTTGTTTTCGTGAAAAATTACTATGCTCACGTGGTCTTGAAACTGAATAGTAGACGCTGGTGTCTTTCTGCTGTCATAATATTTACGTCGTCCTATTCAGCGTAGTGCATTTAATTACTCTGCTTTTATTTCAGAAGGTGCAAGTCATAATCAAGAAAATATGATTAATAACTCAAACATTCCTTTTAATGTTTCAGGAGATCCGTGAGAGAACGTGTATCTCTGTTTTATTTGTGTGTTTTTACAAGATTAGGAGAGTGATTTGGGTAGTTACACAAGAGACGTTTTTCAAATCTTAACTTATCTCCTAGAGTTGACAATGTGGAGGCAGATTGTGCTTAATGCATAAAATATATAATAACATTTTATCTGCGGTTGTGTGCGTCGAGTGAGCACGTAAAAAAAATGTTATGAATTTCACTTTCCCCTTCTTCTCTCAGTCTTTTGTGGAAACTCGATGAGTACCTTTTGTAATGTGGCTCTGCATATTTTATTAAGTCATTCTAAATATTGGTGCTATAATTGCAGTCATGCTTTTCCCTCCAAATGATTTCAGTTTTTTTTCTCTTAAAAATGTGACACGTATATTGTAAAATGGTGCTTCTCTCTGCAACCCAAGATATTAAAGTTCGATTAACACTATCAATTACATTTGAGGGCGTTTCGTCCAATCCTAAATTATCTTCAATAATTGAGAGTGAGCACGCGCGTACACTAATCTTTTACAATGCGATGATGCTGACATAATTTAGTATCATTTGAAAAAAATTCTAAGGAAAAAAGTCGTTTTTTGAGGGCACCTTGAATTGATTTTTTTATATCCCACCCAACCAACGCGTTATGACTCTTGTGCAAAAAAGGGGAAATGCATATTAAGGGATTGTCAAAAGGGCTCATAAATTTGTTTTTAAACGAAAGCTAGGTGGATGGCGTAGTTGCCGTTGTAAACTAAATACTGTAAGTGAGTAGTTGCTCTCAATCTTTCAAGCATTTCGAGTGGAGCAAATGGCAAGAAAAGTGTACGAAATTCCGAAGGGAGTCGGCCCATCAAGATTGAAGCATGAGATGACTAGGCGATGATCATGTAAGAAGTATTCGATTCTACAATCACCTTACGAAGGAAACGACACCACATCCGTCACAGAGTGCTCTCTCTTCCTAATGACACCCAATTTAGAAGGACTTTTCTGGGGGGAGTGAAGTCATAAAGACCTTAGTATCAGATATATCTTGAATTTTGGCGAAGGACTGAATGTAATTTGACGAATAGGCGTTACTCTCACACCCCTTAATTCTTCCTAATTTTGTTTTGGCATAAACGGGTGCATATTTCCGGTCGAGTATATGTTCAGATGACTTTTCGAGTAATTTTAATGCCACAAACAAAATCTGTCGTGACATGGATAAAACCGTGTTTGAGTGTCATTTCCACTTGATCATCTCATCTACTTTATCATAAGGATGGCATAAGTGGAGTAAAACAAGTCAGCAGCCAGCACTCCATATACTTCCAATTCCTTATTAATGCAATCTACCCACAAAGAGCGAAAGGTGTTGCTTTTAAACTACATCACCGCTCACTCCTTTACGATCTTAAAAAGCACACTTCCAATTTTGTCGAAACAGATTGACACCTGACGTTGCGGTCATTTGGCATCAGAAATTGAGTAACTAATTGGACACCCGAAAATGCAGGCGATTTTTAAAAAAGTAAAAATGCAACAACAGAGAATCGTTGACCTGGACACATAACGTATTGAAGTATAAAAAAATTTCTACAAGTGGTTGTCCACTCTCATTTTTTTTGCAATTTCCCACACAACTTAGCTACGATAAATGCTTTAAATATCTCCTTTGTAATAAGGATAATGGGTCGTTATCGACAATCGTGCATTCCACCAGTGGAGCTCAACGAACAGGATTTTTAAATGCCATTTTCTACCTCTGACTCGAGTTGTCATGTAAACCTCGTTAATAATCGAATCAAACACGGAGGGACAGCGGAAAAGTTACATAAAACCCAAGATTTTATCATCTCACCAACCACATCATCACTAACTCATATTTTACAATTTTTTTTTCAAACCTTTTTTTTTCTTCGCAAAACGATAAAAAAATCAAGGAAGTTTTGAAACTTGTGAATACGAGATATAAAAACGAACGATGTCAATGTGTGAAGTTAAAAAATAACGTAGATACTTTGCGGTACATCTCGTACCGCAAACAACGTTTTCTTTTTTTTTGCGAAAATATATCGCAACTCGGCAGTCGCTGATACAAAGGAAATGTGTGAATACGAACCTCTTTGTTTTGACAAGAGAGGAAAAAAAAAAACTGCGAAAAAATGATTGATTTGTTAGCGTTCACATATGTGATTTGCAATTCGAGAGAGTTGAGCACGTTCCCTTTATCTCTCACGAGTGTGAGCAAAATGACAAAGACAATTATGGTCCTCTTTGCAGATAGCGCGGAGGAATTTTGTCATAAAGACATCAATACAGAGACATCATGTAACTGTGAATGTGAGTGACGCTAAAACTAAAAAATAACTAAAGTTCTTCTCAGCCCCCCTAAAACTTCAACTTTGACTATACCAAACTATGTCAGAAACAAGGTGGCCACTATTACTAGTTTTAAGAATGCTGTATTTCATTACATACGAGATCTCCAAAAACAAGAATATGTTACATTAGTTGCTGATGAACAAGAAGATTCGTATCATGAAACCATAAATCATGTTCTGAACCAAATGTTTGATTAATGCAAATTTACCTACACTACCAATAACTAATACACTATAATAATGACTAAAATTAAATTATGTAATTTACCTGGAATATTGTGATAATCTAAATTGTACTTTAGTTTCTTTTTTACCAAACTATGTCATATGGAATAACCAGTCCTTGTACAAAGCATTCATGTGACAATAAACTGATTTGATTTGACTAATAAAGGCCATACCAACCTTATTATTTTTTAAACAACCACATTAAATTCTGGAAAGAAGCAGAAAACTTTGTAGTTACTTTAGTCATCGTCAATTTTAACACGAGTCCTTAATTTTGAGGATGTGATACCTGCCGTTGTTTCAACAACAAACCTTATACTGTCATTCTCCTCTTGTCGCCTCATTGTGAATCACCTCAAAGTTATCGTTACATGTGTCTCTCGTCTCAACAACAGAATAGTAGAGGTAAACCAATAGAAACATACTCAATGTCAGTAAAAAGAACGACTATTTCAGATAATAAGCGTGATGTTCGCGTTATCACATCTGCTGTGTAAACGTGACTGTAGAGCACAAAACTCTCTCGATAATTGGCCACGAGTGATATGACAAGCGCTCTAGTTTATGGTGTACTTTATATTTACTAGTTTACTGCTTCCAAATGCAGATATCTTTATCTTCTTTGAAAAAGACTTAAACACTAGTATGCACGTAGGCGACAAAGACCAGTCTCTGTTTTCTAAACTTGTATCGCGTCATTCGTGCAGTGACAACAGTTGAACAATTACACTCAGAAAATGTTCGCGTGAGTGCTCAATTAGAGTTTTTATTGATTCTATTATTTGCTCGCAACCATCGATATGATGACAGTCAACGTTTTTGAAAGTTACCCTAATGACAATTTGTACGCGATTAAGAGACAATCATCATCGTTTGATGTAGCTTATCTTTGTTATAATATCATATTTAATACATTATGTCAACTCTCTGATACAACTAGAAAACTCAAGAGAAAGGACGTTATGCAAAACCGTAACCTGCCACAATAGATTAGCCCAAAAAATGCATAATTGTGTGAGCACATTGTGAACATGAAAGATTTCTTTTTTCATGATGAGTGAGGTGTGCCAATACTGTTCGTCACCTCACACTTTCCATTTTTATATTAAACCCTCACTACAAAGTCAGAGTCATGAATAACTGCTCCAATCCCTCAAATGTCAAAAAATATTTTAATGACGAATACCTGTTTTACTAACTCAGTCGTCCTTTGGCATTTTTTAATAAAACCACAGTTTCAATCTTTCCAATCTTTCTGCTCATATGCATTACAAAATAGGGCTTTAAAGAGGTAAATATTATACTAATGTTGCAAGATGAGCAAAAGACATGGCGTTAAAGTGATCTCTAGATCTCTATACTATTATGGTATTCCTATTGCAAATGCATTACAACTTAAAGCTTAGATTGCCGCATAACAATATCGCGTGGCTGAATTGCGTTACGCGTGGTTTCTATCAAAAAACGATTAGCTGTAATTTGCACAAAACTTCTCAAAGCTGAATGCAGGTAAGCATAGCGAAAAGTGCAGTAATACTGCGGTTTTTGTAGAAAGGCTACCTACTTTTTCTCACCCAACTTTTGCAACTTGCACTCACACAGAAATAACCAGGCAAAAAGAGAGTGAGACATACGCAGAAAAATCATGTCGCATGAAATGATTTGCATATATTCATTATCCTTTGAAATTCATATTGTTCTCAATCAACCTTTATCTTTTGTAAGTCAAGTTGCGTTTTCGTTGGTGCAGTTTTCACACACTACGCATCTTGAACTTCTTCAACAGAAATGTCAATCGCAATATAAATATATATATAAAAAATCTTGTGATGCTTCCGTCTGCAATGTTAAATGTAATGGGAAAATATCAAAATATTTTTTAAACATTGAGAAAATTTATTATTTTCAATGTATCTCGTCTGTTGTGAAAATGCATTTGGCAATGAGCCAGCAAAGTGAAGTAGAGAAGTCGAAGCAAATGTACTTCACGCCAGGAATGGCTAATTGCTTCATTTAACGACCCATTCCTTTCCGCCGAAATTCCTGGAAATTCCCCTACCAAATCGAGGCGACGCCAGTCCCATGGTATATAAACGGTGTAGAGCCAGCTCACTGCGTCTCTTTTCTTTACTGGCGTGTCACAGTGTCAGTAGCAGTTACGAGTGCCAAAGGCTCGGGTTGACACTGTCAAATATTTGTGCACTACGATTTCAACTCAAAATGGTTGTATCAAAAATATAAGTATTGTATTGGTGCGTAAAAACGAGAGTTTTTACAAAACTTGAAATTCTCTTTCCTTCAGTCGGAAACTATACTAGGCCCATTATCATCTCTCGTACTACTTTGTGAGTTAATTCTCAGAAGAGAGGTGACCATTTTCATATAAAGCGTGGAATCTAGTAGTTCCTCTGAAATGACTCACTTTTCCTCTTGTTAACGTGATCTTAAGACGAACTTGTGCCGACGATGCTCATTTTTGGAAGAGACACATCTATTTAGCATAATAATAATGGTCCACTTCGCTCTCGGCTGACTCTGTGCTCGTCGTTGTTTTTTGGTGATGAGTGTGCTCCTTCACCCGTAATCCTTCATTATGGCCAAAAATGAGGCTCGCAAACACGTCACATTAGTAGTGCCGCACAGACCACAACCACCCGCACCCACTTTCCTGAAAACTTTGCGTACAAACAATTTCCATCTTAATCACACTGCCACATATTAGGGGTTGCTTTGAAGTTTGCAAAAAGGTTGGACTCGTAAATAGCTTCGTCCTACAGCTGAAGGATTATGTTGTATGTCGCCAAAAAGGAAGCGGATATCTGATTATGATTTCATTGTTACTTGGATGCCATCAGTGGAAGTACACTCGCCTTTGACACGGTGGACGACACGTGTGGACGTGGTGTGATGAAATCTTTTGTGTCTATAATACATTCTTTAAACACCTTCAAAACACAACACTTACTGCCGATGAAATCTTCATGAAATAATTTCTTCATAAGTGTAATATCGCTTTAGAGTCAAATAAGATCACAAAATCGACCACGGAGACTCATAATTAGGCAGCGGTCCAGCGAAGAAAATCATCAAAATCTCTCCAAGAAGGACCTCATCATCCTTCAGTAGTGATGATGTCCGTATATGGAGTGGCGTTCAATTAAAGTTCGGGATTTTTCCAAAATGCGCCACAAAAAATTGAGTACATTTCTACGCAAGGGAAATGTTAAGAGAGATCCATGAGCACGTTATTAATATAATAACATCGTCGTCATAATAGAAAATATTATTGAAAATATTCAAGACTGGAGAGATGATGAGCTCAATTTGCGTCTCCTTTTTTCAGGATCTTTGTTAACAAAAAGAGAGAAATAAAATAATTTTGTGTATGCTCATGTAATACTAACCCACAGACTAAGGTTTGTCAGACGACAACGCCCAGGGCAGAGAGTCGTCATTAAATGCGCATTGTGCTCAGGGATATTATGGAATCGCACAAATCGACGAGATGAGGCTGTAAATAAATTTAACGTTTTGACATAACCTTTTTTGTTCGCTTTGGAAAAGGAAATGTTGGGTGAGATTTCATTTCCATTTGTTTTCAAACACTTAAACAGATTACAGTGTTTTTTTACGCAGGGGGTCGTAAAAATTTAACTCAAACTTTCTTTGTTCACCGAGACCCAAGCGGTGGGGAGGAGAGCACCAATAAAATCTTCAATTTTCTTAATCTTTTGTGCAAATAAGTGATTTATGAATTTATGGAGCCATGATGTGATCATGAAGTCACTCATAAAATTCTGTTTTGATTCCATTGTTTTTATAACAATAAAACGGAGCGCTTTTACGCATTTCTTTCCTCAAAAGCGGAAAGACGTAGGCGAAAGGATTGCCTCGGTACGTGTCCATTATTAAATGTAGGTTTGTGTCTACAAAGACCAGAAGCGAAATCGCTGAGAAAGGCTTGAAACGATTAGAGCGACTACGCGTTGTCCACTTCATCGCTATCGATTTTGAGAGATTTCAGAGATGATTGTAGCGAAGCCATTTTTCTGGTGCATGGTGCACATTGTGATCTATTATTTGAAGGAATGACGTGACCACCTCCCCTCAACCACGAAAAGTTTCTAATAACATGTTGATCTCTCATAATTCTCAAAGCCCAATCAAGAATGACGCCACCCACGCTCTCCTGAAATGCGCCATATCATCACCCTCTCTCGAGTGTGACCATTGTTGACGAGAGAGATTGAGGTGATGGTTGAGACTCTTCTTTGAAAGCGTCATCATCGTTATCCATATCCTCTTGGCAGAACTGACACCGTATCATATTAGCTTTATGTGTAGCGGTACGTAGCGACTTGTATGGACATGCGAAAGTTTCGCATTTTTTAACAACTCACCTGTTACTCTCCTTAAAAATTTGTGCACCTGTCCCCGCTCCACAAAAGCGTTATGACAACACCATGTGTGCCTAATTATTACGTACCTTTCATCGAGCAACGCCTCTGTCGTAAAGGCTAGCGACAAAATAATGTCAACAGGAGACTAATGACACGTCAATTCATTTGTCTGGAGATGTATTTTGATGAAATAATTATATTTACTCATGTTCAAAAAGGGAGTGCAAATACTAAATCCACTCTTTCTAATTGCGGAGCACCAGGACACATCTCTGTCGCTTTGCTCCTCATCAAAACCAAAAATTATTTGTGTGCATCACTGCTCCACGCCCCAATGTCCTAAAATTATTTCAGATTATTACTACGAATCTAATCTCGCGAATCAACAGTAATTATCTTGTACGCAACACAGAGACGCAAATGATCTCGAAGATAAACTTTGACAGGGATAAAGTGACCAGGGACAACATAATGCAAAATATGCAGTCCAAAGAACGAGAGTTGCGCAGTACAACATTTGTGATCATTTCCTAGCGTCGAAGTTGTCCATATTTGAAATCCGCGTTATCAATTCACGTCATGTAACACATTAATATCATTTTATCTCCCATATCTGAGGCAGGTGCTGCCGTGTTGTAGTTGCTTTGTTTTTTTTTGTTGTTGTGCATAATAAATGGAAATTGTAAAAAACTTGTCCAGAACAAAAAAAAAGTAAGAAACAGATGTAAAGTGATCATTTCAATGATAAAGTAACCCTTTTCGGCTTCTCTTGGACCAGTGTTCTGGGGTGAGTGTCGACTTTGATTAGAATCTGAAGTATATTTTGTTCTCTCTTTGAAGAGATTGAAACAAAAAATAATGAAAGGAGACGAGATTTTTAGTCGATTATCATCATTATGAGATGACACAACAAAAAAGCAGAGTCCTCTACGGCAATTTGCCCACGCAGAAAAAAAAGCGTAGTGAACTTGACCTCAGTGACACATTCAGCCCACGATATTATTATTAAACAAAAAAAATTTGGGCATTGTGTGTGTTGTGTCATCATGATTTCCACTGTTATTTGAGAAAAGTAGAGTCACACATTTCGCGACGAAAATGGGCATGATTTGGAGAAAAATGCATGAGTCTCAGTTGAGTCCAGGCTTGTCTTGTGAAGGAGGAAGTATGCAATCAGAATATTACCTACACGATGTGTAAAGCAGGTATGAAACCTGACTGAAAAGAATGTAGGCAGAGGAATTTGTCCTGTTCCTTTTCTTGAGAGTACAAATCTAAGCCTGATAATCAGCGTCAGGTATATTTTGCATTTTAGAAGTGCAACACATTGTGCTGTAGGACGAAAGTACGTTTCTTGAAGCGTGCACAACGCGAATGATGTAATCCTTTGAACGGGGCTGTTTATCCGAGCGCTTCCATTTATGGTCAAAGAAAATTCAGAGTGGAACCCATAATGATAGAGAACTCAGTGGTGACCGGGTACAGCGGAATAATCCCACACATTTTTTTTACCTCTCGCGTCGTTTCATATTATTATTTTAGAATGAGAAGAAGGTGAACTCTTAAAAAATCTGGGTTCGTGCAATACGCCTTTGTAGAATACAAACCATGCTCACCTGTAATTTCGCCCGAAAGAGTCTCGATTTATAAAATGAAAGATGGCCCAAGATGGACTCAACTCGAGTCTTTTCATGTAACACATCGCAACAGTGAGCTAGCATCAGGTTGTAATTTTTTGTTGCCAAAATGCAAAGTAATGGCTCCTCTACAAAGAGAAACGGAAGTTTCAAGGAGTTGTTGGAATGACACTCTCAAAATGGGTACGTATGCATCCTCACGGTGTGACAAGCTGAAAGCGAACTTTGCTAAAGAATTACTTGAACAAAGGAGCTAAATAATTTTACGCGAATTGACCAAGGAATGATGCACGCGTACTCACGCCTACTTCAACAGTGGAAGTGTGGACGAAGAGTGGAAAAAGGGCTTATCTTAATGTGAGATCTCCAGCAGAGATGTGAATACCACAAATTTCCTGAGTAACAATGGAGGAAGTGCGAGAGTCGTAAATTACTTGAGAAGGAAACGTGTTCTTCACAAAAGGGGAACGGAATAAGCAAGAAAATGAGATGGCTCACCTCCTCTTCAAGAATCGTCCTCTGACTCGACTTCCACGACTTGCCATTCAAAATGGACGTCTCAAAGTCGATCGAGTCCGTGGAGAACTTCCTGGAGTCCCTCCGCGGGAACATGAGTACATTTCCCGGAGTAGATCCCCGCCGCTGGAGATGCTGCTCGTTGAGCACGTGGTGGAGGGGATGATTAGGGGACTGAATGTGTTGATGAGCATGAGGTGCAGATCCTTTTCGTAGCAAAATATTCCCGGTGGAGCCCCTCCGCTCTTGGTTCACTCCGGGAGGGATGACATGCAACTGGCAACTCGCCCTGTTCGGGGAGTCCCGTTCGGAGAGAATGATCGTTGTTCCAGAACCGGAGGGGGGCCCGATGACGGCACCTCCGCCAGAGTGGGAAATCACGTCACTGGCGTGAGGAGCGATGAAAAACCCTTTCGAGCCAATTAAACCGACATCGCTTCCCCGACGTTGTTGATGGGAAATGTTGATGGTTTCCATGAGTTTCGTGAGTTTCTCACCCCCGCGACCGTTGGCCATTACGGGAGCGCTTTGCTTGTACTTCACATCCATGTCACGATCCAACAAACTAGGTAAAATCACTGAGTATGTGACACTTTAATAAAAAACTCGGAGGATATATAGAACTGAGGCACTCGTGTGGTCGACGATGGGAGAGGTGACCTTTTCACGACTGCATTCCAAACGCGACTACATGATGAGACTCGTTTCGGCTCACTTTGTTCGCTCGTCCACGCTCAACGAAAGGACGACGAAGAAAAATATTCTGACACTTGAAAAACAAGGGAAGAAGAAGAGGAGGTGGTATCATTATCATGTCCTCAGTGGAGTAGCCATCAGCCCTCGGATTGTGATGAGAACTAGTAAAACTTCCACAATTTTCCCTTGTGAGGCTACGCCACTCAATCTGTACGAATGAGTAATAATAAGAGTTCGCAACAACAACAAAAAAGCAGCTCTCTCAATTCAACATTGAACTTCCATTTTTGGAAATCCTCGCCGATCTCTCTCTCAATTTGTTCACTCTACATCATTCTGAAGTTGGTCAGCTCTCAAGCGAGATATGATACAACCATAAGCACGCACATTATACAGTCGTCAAATGTATCAAAAGTCTAACAACAATGTATGCAACGCAAATGTTGCATTCTCTAAAATGAAACCATTCATCTCATCTACGGCATAATAAAAGAGCTCAAAATCAAGCCCGCGCTTCTTCTCCAACTTGTACGGTATGTTATACATTAATTTCGTATTCCTTGCGGGGAATCTGGTTTTAAGTCCCCAAGCGAGCTCAGCCTTGCTCATCTCTTCTTTGGCGATTTAAGGCTGACTCAGCTATCATTCTAATTGGCTTGATCGTCATTTGACTTTTGAAAAGCGTTTGCATCCCTTGCTAATTGTGATTGGGTGACAATGTGCGACAAATGTGATGGTAATAATATCTCTCAAGCATAGTTTGCCAAGGTAACGCTAAAAAAAATTAATCTCATCGAATGAAATGACAAACAAAGGATGCCTTACTTGGCCAACAGAGAGAGTAATCACACTTGTAATAATAAGGTTCGCATCGCGATGTCAATTAAGGATTTGTATACCGACGGCACTTTTTCTTTATTCATGGACATCATCATTATCATCATTGTATCTTAATATCATACTGTAACATAGTTTCTCTCTCTTGTCATTGATCATCATCGATCTCTGTCTAGCATCTATTATCACGATCACTTCACATGTTTCCCGAATTTTATTCTTAAAAACTGAGACATTAACAAATAACACCTAGAGACACATGTAACGGACAATCTTCTCAACAAACGCACTCATCAAAGCATACTCACACACTCACAAGAAAGTACAGTTGATTACAACGCAGCAGTGTGAACAATTAGTTCCATAAAAAATCTCTCGCGACGACGAACATTATGGAAAACAGGAAGGAAGGATGTGTACAACAGATACTTAAAGAATTAGACACATTTCTTGGTAAATTGTACTGGAGGACTGTTTCTTCGACAACTTGTTTTTTTTGTCGTTGTTTCACTTCTCGGTAAAGTGGTACACTTTTTTTTAGAACTAAACGTTGCAAACATTCAAATGAATTCATGCAGAAAACACGGGAATGAATAAATGTTATTTTTTTCCTCTTTGCTTGGCAACGATTTGGCAGTCAACGGGTTGAGAAATATAATTGTAGAATTATTTCGCGTGCCGAGTGTCGTTGTGATGATAACACCTTTCCAGAAATAACCTTCGACAAGTTTTTTGTCTTCCGTCGTGTATCAGTCTAAAACGTATATTTTGCTGCTTCACTTCTTGATCTCTCAATTTGCAAGCTTTGTGTAATGTGCGACAGTCACAATCATCTAAAGTAATTGCAAATCCATATCGAATATTTACACCAAACGGCAAATCAATTCCTAAAACTATGACGATTACTTCACTAAAAAATTTTCTGTCTTCAAAAATAATGTTCATCCAGATCCCGGTACATTTTTTATCATATCAACAATGTACAAACTACTAGAGACAACGGACAACAATGACGATTACTTCCTTCTAGTATCTAGATCTCTGGTTCAAAATAATCACATTCTATGAAAATCCTGTTTTCCTCAGCCCACACACAAGCTGTGTTTTATGGAACGCTTTTCCCTGTCTATTTACCTACTGTTATACTATATATTGCTTGAACGGCTAGAAAAACATTTAAAATACCACCTTACTCTCTCTCTCTTTACAGTTATGTAACTCGCTAAAGCTTTTCTTGGAGATTCCTTCTCAAAAAAAATCTCGAGAGAGGCACACAGTTCTCTACAGAAAACCATGGTTCTTCCCTCTAGTATTACATATTATACCGTTTCTGATACTTGTGATTGTGAACTCATGTCATCTTTCAAACTCTCTAGACGTCTGTCTATGTGCATCTGAGTTTGTACGTAGGTACACGCTTCTTGTATGATTTGTTGACTCAACTGGAATGCAACCAAAGGAAAGTGTGTCAAGTACGTGTATCCCTATCTTTGTGGATCGTTCCCATTCGTCTCTCCACAAGAGATCCGCGTGTCGTATGAAATTCAAGAACAATTTTGCAAATTACAAATACGTGTGAAACATCCACTGAAATTGATAGTTAAAGAAAAGCACAAAAAACGTGGTCGAACCACTCACACAATATATTTAATTAATCTCGCTCGATTTTTAACTCCGTTAACCCCCAACACAATTTGTTATATTTTGGCATTAGTCACTCTTGAGAAACAGACTCAACACTCACACGCATCAGCCGAAATATAGTATCTGCACTACGCATTTTGCTCTCAGTGGAAAACCAACATAAGAATATTAATTGACGCGACTTCAATACAAACTGAAACGCGGACGCATGGAAGCTTGGCCTGTGTCGATGTACGTATATTACTATAACATTATTATTTGTATTTCTTTCTGTATTTGCATCATAGTTGGATATGGAACAATGTTTATTACAATTTTGTTGCTGTTTTTTTTGTCTGAGTTTCACTCTGCCTCTGTCAAGTATAGAAAAAGAGTTCTACATGTAAAATGTGTATTTATCGGTAAGGTTTGTCACAAAACTAGAGACTGTAAAAGTTCTTCCATAAATATGATGACCATTACGTAATCATTAGTAATTCATAGTTCTGCTCAGGTTCACAATATATAAGGAGTTCCCCGTTTTTTTTTTCGTGGGAGGAGTAACTTTGTTTTACAACTCCCACCTCCCGTAAAAACCGTAGAGAGGACAACCTTGGAGTTTCCTTGGCAACTCGATAAAAAATGATAAACCCTTATGAAATCCTTAGATGTACGGCAAAAATCTGCATAACTCCTTAAACTAGTTAACGAGAGAGAGACAATATTATCTCCACTTGGGCCTTGGGTTTCGCATAGAGGTCAGGGAAGAGCAGTTTTTTTTTTGTCGTCCACGACGTCAAATGGAGACGGGGAAGTGGCGGAGATGCGGCTAAAAATGTGACTCTCGCTTCTCGTGTTTTAGCCCCTTAGCTCTCTAATCATTTCCCGTAGACAAAGACAAGGACAAGGCTGGTAAGGGAGCAGATGAACGCAATCACTAGGACCATCAGGAGGATCCATACTCGCTTCCCTGAAACAACAGAGCAGAGTGTATAATTTAATGCGGAGCTTGTGAGAGACTCTGGAGAAAAATTAGATTATCTTTAGAAAAGTTGGGTAATGTAGTGTCTCTCCGAGTCTAGAGAGAAGACAGTCTAACCTATCGGGACGTATTTAAATCTGGTCCAGAAGAACGAGTGACTTGCCCCATCTTCGCCACCTATCAGATCCACTTCCTGTCCAAAGTCTTCCAGCATTCTGTAGACAAACAGAGGATTATTATTATAAGTAGTACACACACTTCTCTCGCATGTCTCACTCGTCCTCACTTCAAGTGTGAAATAACTCTCAAAAGGACGATGAAGCTGGAAAGTGTCTCATCTTCGCCTTCTCCTTGTTTCGTCCCATTGTTTCCATCGTGATGACGATGGGAGGTGGGGAAAAGGTAATAAAACTTTCTCAAGGTCTTTTTCGTCTTCCAAAAGAGAAAGCAACACTCTTACAACCTAGGCTTAAGTCAGGATAGTATCTAGAGCAAAAATCTCCCGGACTCCTCCTTTCCCCAAAGACAAAAGATACAACGTCACAAAAAACGGAATGGGGGCGAGGGCGAAGCCCTTGTAAAACAAAACTAGAGACTTTTATTTATTTGCGGCGAAAATATATCTTTTTTCTCTTTTATCTGTCTTGAATTCATGCTCCATCCTGGTTTTCTTTGTATTTACTTTCTCTCTTTTTTTTTAAAGAAATCAAAACGTATCAGAGTGAAAGGATAATTGGTAAGACAGAGGAGGAGGCGGAGCAGCGAGCGTAAATAAAAGGGTCACTGTTGTCTGTTTACAATTTGTGAGTTGGAAAGAAAAAAAGATTTCGCGTCTGCACTTTTCCTATACGTTGTCTTATTTCAAAGGGAAACTCTCTAGAGCTCTCAATCCATCGCAAATAATTTGAGAGAAAACATGTGGAATAAGAGCGCCGAGAGACTGAGAATCGTGGTATTTGCTTTTGTAAAGCTTTCCGTATCGCATTTCGTCAAGACTTGTTTCGCTATGCGGCTGGAAGTAATCTACTTTCCCGATTGAATCAGATGAAACGTTACGAGAAAGGACTGGAGGAGAAGGGAGTTAAAAAATGTCTTTCCATCGAAAGAGGATTCTTTTCCTCATCACGCTCCGCACCTGGGGCATCACATATCATCAACGTGATCCTCGTGTCTCTTGTATAGATTTTTTTTACCCTATTTTTCATTTCAAAGCGAACCTTTCTCCAGCTTGACACTCGGCTATATTTTCTATAGATATTCCCAAAGCAGCGAGTTTCGCGTGACTCTATCTCTCCTTGTGACATAAAATGTGTCTTCCTTTTGGAACCATCAGATACAAAGAGAGGACTCCCAGGTTGCCCCAAATCTAATTATTTTCTGTCACATTTTAGCCGAAGCACAAAGACACAGATGTCCATCTATCTGTTACCAACTGTGTGAAAATATCTGCGAAATACACGTACAAAAAAAGAGAAATGTTTGTTTAAAAAAATCTGGAAACTTACAGGGCATTCTCGTCACACTCGACACACAACGTGTTGGGCGACGAGACGACAACGACTTTCTCAGGACTCTCGTTCTCCAGCTTGCTGTACTTCGCTTTTTTGTTCCCACAGCGAGGACTCTCGGGCTGTAACAATTGGAAAGCCACCATCATTGTATTGTTAGCAACTCCTTTTTTTACGAAGATCCCACAAGGAGTCAACAAAATCTCTAAAACCAAAACCACTGCCACTACTTCATTCGGAAATTGTCTGTGAGAAAAACGGCGTTGTGAACAAACAGAAAAAAAAATATTTATAAAAAAATGTTCACTACGTCCTCCAGTGGTGCACGTAGGAAGATACGATGTAGGTTTGATGTAGGTGCACACTTTTTTCCAGAGTGTGTCTTTTTTACGTGCAATGAACCTTTTAGTAAACTTGTTAAATGATCAGGCTGACTCGCAGTTGTCCAACATGCAGACACACCATCAATTCCTAATCGTCAGCGACAAGAATGTTACTATAAAACCATATTACGTTGATGATGATCATGATTGTGACACATTTCGCTCTTCTGAATTATGAGCATATGTTTTATGTGTGTGCCAGTCTCCGTTTATGATGCACTCAGCTACGACGACGACGCACGGCTAATCAAAAAATGTACCTAACATATTTTCCGTGTAATGAGAGTTAATTTATCTACACTGTGGAGCACACGTTCCGTGCTGTGTGGCTTGCCTGCTTTGGAAAAAATGGAGCATTTTGTTTGAGGAAACGCTGGAAAAGAGCGCCATCAACAAGAAAGCTGATGATGCAGACGATTTTACTCACATTTACGACGGTATTCATTTAAAAAACTGTGTCCCTTGTAGTTTGACGAACGCGACGCTTAAAATTGGCAAGTATAATACGAGAAAATAACTGTGTCTACAGATGCTTTCAAATCAACCATTATACTCATATTCATAAACTTTTTACACTTTTTTCTTCAAAGTAATAGCTAGTTGGTCTCGATATGGAAATGTGTGCAGCTGCACTAAAAGCAGGAGGTGGTTGCTTGCCTGCATAAACTGAGGTTTGTACTTCCATTTGGTAGGAAAATGTACAGATACACACTCTGGAGTATGATGCCTGCTTGCGTTTGTGGAAACTTCTGGGAATTAGAATATTTATTGTCCATCTGCCTTTATACAATGGCCGAGGATCATCATCGCCATAGTTATCACTTTTCTCTTTTTACAGATCATGTTGATAGTGACTGAAGCGTGTAGGCATGTAAATATGTGAGCTTACGCAACGAGCAAGCCAGGCGGCAATTTGCTGAGATATACCAGTCAAATGTTGCCTGTTACCATTTATACAACCATATATAGTGCAAAATGTTGCAAAACACTTCACCGCGCCTTTCATTCACGCTGAGAGTAAAATTTGCTTGCAAAACTACGCCAGTACTCTCATTGGGGCTTCTTGGTAAAGAAAACGGACTTGGAAGCGGTGCATTCAGGCTTTTCCTGTGACATTGAATGAGTTTCGCTGTAATTTCGTAAAGTGTGTCTGTGCAAAGATGGATGCTTTGCTGGGTTCTGCTAGACCTGGATATAGTAAATACAACGCTCGTTTTTGTCCTCTGTAAAACGCCAACAGACTCTACCTCTGGATGATTTTTTCGAGACTATATGCGAGCATAATGTGGGTTCAGAAAGATTAAATATATCGGTCTAGATTACGTCCCAAAATTTACATTAAAGGCCATTACAAGGAATGACGCATATTATTACATTAGTCTGGCGAGAGGGAGCTTTTATGCACACACAAGAGTGAAAGGCTTTGACTCACTTTCTCTACTCCATCTTTCACTTTCATTTAACATCACAACAGAGACAAATTCGACAAACAGAACAATTCAGCGTGTCCTTTTCCCAGTGTTGATGAGGGACACAACCACAACTCGGCTTAGGAAAAAACAAATGATTCGCAAAACGAGCCAGGGATCCACTAATTGGCGCGTGGTGAATTGTAATCAAAATGGAGCAACGAAACGAGCCCCCCAAAAAACCTCAAAACCAGAGACTCGACAGAGAGATAAATGGCAAGTTGCAAATGATGCATTGAGAACACTCTGAAATCGACTTGTTTTCCCCTAAAATGCAAACATTCTCTTTTTTTTTTGCAAAAAATAATGCCACACGAAAAAGGTTTGTCCACTGACAATGGGGTTTGGTCTACTTTGGACCCACGGACACCAATGATCATAGGCTCA
>JAHZMW010003242.1:0-18201 GCA_027743745.1 Alloscopus bannaensis
ATTCATAAAGACTGGGTACACCCGTCGGCTGATATAAGCGCGGAGGATTGTAGTAAGTGTTTTATATGCAATTCAGACCCACTGATCACGAATCCGAACTCAATTTTTCGTCAATCCAAGGTGTTCCCGTATTATGGATTTTCTAATTTCACCCCTATCACCTATTGTAATTCCCATGTTAAATGTGTCGAAATTCTTGCATATTATGATTAGCATGGAAATTACCATAGGGGCGAAATTTTTAAAAAATCAATAAGAGGGAGTGGACATTGGATTGACAAAAAATTCACACCGGATTCGTCATCAGTGAGTCTGACTTATCCATGCCCTCGTATGCTTTCTACCGCTACAACGTTACTTATTGCAGCGCCATCCACCAACAAATAGGATGAGCGCCATGGAATCCAACTATTCATTACTAATGGTTTCGTCTGCATAAGTAAGATGGCGCTTCCTGTTTTGCTCGTGTGCATTGAAGAAGAGCACGAGAGTATTCTACACTGCACTGCTCGATGCTCTGTTTCACGTGCTGCTCGACACCAAAATATTCAACTCGGTCGTGCTCCTGCTGTTTCCTTTCTAAAATGAAAACATCGCGAAGCCCACAAGTTTGAAGGACTTGTTCATGAAACAGGTGTTTGAATGTTTAAAAAATATTTATCGAATTAGTAATTAGTAAGTGTGGTACAAAAATCAATTCGTTTTTAAGGTGCTGCAGAGAGTAAAAAATTGGCAAAAAAGAGTGAACATCTGTGGTTTGTTTTTGTGGAGATTACTTGTTGATGGTGACTGAATTCGATTCTGTCGTTTTTAATGTCAACCAGTAAACTGCTAGTTATTACGGGATTTTGTAACATTGTCAACTAAGGGGAAATGGAGAAGTCTCAAAAGTCGGATAAGCGGAGTCCGCTCCTCGCCGAGCTGGACAAGGCGATGAGCAATTCGGACTTTGAGCGAGCAGTCAAGGCCTGCAATAAGTGTGAGTAATCTTTCACTGGATGTTTTTAGTCTTTTAAAATAATGTCGACCATTTTATTAGTTGTTGACAAAAAAGTGAATGGCTTCGTCTCGTTTTACAGTACTCCACGTGATGCCTGACGATGAGTTGGCGTTTCGGTGTAAAATCGTATGCTGCATTCATCTGGATCGCGTTGCGGATGCGATTAGCTTCATGGATAAGAATCCAAAGATGATGGGGTACAAAAGAAAGACTGGACGTTGTAAAAAAAATGCAGAGAACGGTTCATTTTGATGTTTTTAAATATTAATGTTGAATGTAGGAAACTGTTGTACGAGAAAGCGTACTGCTACTACCGTCAGCAGAACATGACGCAAGCAAAGGAGATTTTAGATAAGTGTGAGGACTCCACCCGGAAGCGTGAACTGATGACCCAAATCCTGTACCGAATGGAGCGTTACGACGAGGCGTACAATAGTTGCAAGGAAGTCATCAGAAATGCGGAGGATGAGTATGATGAGGAGCGACAGACCAACTTGGCTGCCATTAATGCTTGTCTCATTGGGAGTGGTGAGGTAAGGAGTCAGGAATGCTCTTCCAGTTAAGCTGGCTAAATATTGACATGTGTTTTTCTTGAGTAAAGGTCACAAGGGACGGATTTCCCTTGGTTTGATTTACGACTCCAAATTTTCTTTTGTGTTTGCAGGCAAGACGGTTGGACAAGGTCGATTATGACACTCATGAGTTGCGTTACAACATGGCTTGTGCTCTTATCGCTGAGAATTGTTTCCAGGAAGCAATAAACGTACTGAAGGAGTCGGAAACTCAGGCGATCGAAGCCCTCAAAGAGGATGGATTGACTGAGGAGGAAATCATTGAAGATACTGCTATTATCACGTACGAAATTGAAAGCTTTTATAGTTACTGGATTTGTTCCCGGATTACTGGGTAGGGTCAAATTGTCTCAATATTTTTTGCTTCTACGCAGAATTCAGTCTGCATACTGTTCGCAGAAATTGGGCCGAGAGAAAGAAGCAATGGCTTTGTACTCAAAGGTTTTGAAGAACAAGCCCCCCGAGGCTGATTTAGTGGCAGTTGCTTCCAACAACATTCTGTGTATTAACCGGGATCAAAATATTTTTGACTCGAAAAAGAGGGTTAAATCTATGCGAGCTGATGGTGCTGACGCAAAACTCACTCGTGCACAGAGACGTGATATGCATATTAATCAGTGTCTCTTCTATCTCTTGACTGGACAGGTAAACAACCCCCTTACACCATATAAATAGTTTTTTCTCTCTAAATAATAAGTGACATCTCAATAATGAGGGATTTGCGCTCTCTTCATTGTAGGCCGATTTGTGTAAAGAGACGTGTGCTTTGACCTCCTCGAAATTCCCGGAAACGGAGCACGACATTTTCCTGATACACACGGCGCTGCTGGTCAAAACAGAGGGAATTCAAGCTGCCAAAGTGTTTGTGGCTCCGACTGTGGGAAAGGATGCGGACAAGCAGCTTAATATTAATTTGTGCTTTGTTCAACAACTCCTTCGTGAGGTACATAAACGGCGACCTTGACTTGGAACATTTATAATTGTTGACACCTCTACTAAAAATAAGACGGATGGTACAAAAATTATGTTTGTTCATTTTGCAGGGAAGGCGAGGTGATGCCATTACCATCCTGGAAGGGTTGGCGAAGAACTCGTACAAACCGGGTATCATTGGCTCACTGGTCACTTTGTATCAGCAAGAGGGTCGAGTTAATGACGCCGCTACTCTGCTGAAGCAAGCTGTCGACTTTTATTGTAAAGCAGGAGTACGTTCATTCTTTTATTAAAAGCTGGAAAAGAGTGGGATCTTAAGCGTGCATTAAAATTACACATTTTTAATTTCGCAGGGCAGCAAAGCGCGTCTGAATGTTCTGTGGAGGCAAGCAGCCTCTCTCATGATTCAACAAGGTGACCTTGCTGAAGCTGTGAAGAGTCTGGAAGAGCTTCGTAAAACGTCTCCTGATGATATCACAACTCTTGCTCAACTTATCGTGGCTTATGCCCAGGTAAGGTTATCCCGTCTGTTGGTTTGTGGTGGAATTTTAAACTAGTTGGATGGAATTTGTATTATTGTTACTTTTTTTATTTTTAAATAGTACGATATTGCCAAAGCTCATAAGCTCAGCAACCAACTGCCTGTTCTCCAACCGCCGGAGGATTTGGATATGTCGACTTTGGAATCGCCTAATTGGCTCTCAAATGTCAAACTCATAAAGAAATCAACGAAGCCCGAGTCGTTACCCCCCACACCTCAAGTAGCATCCCAAGTGAGTGACCCGAATGTTGTCGCGAAGAAGAAAAAGAAGAAGGGAAAATGTAAGTCCAAACTTCCGAAGGAGTGTAACCCGGAAAGAAAGCCGGATTCCGAAAGATGGCTGCCTAAGTACGAGAGAACTGGTTACAGACCCAAGAAGCAGCGCCGTGGCAAAGGTGACGTTGGAAAGGGAACGCAAGGTGTCGACTCTACAACGGCAGCTCAATTGTAAGACCAATTTAAGTATTTTGATAAACTGTAAAAACCACAACTTATATTGATGCATGTGTTAACAAGCTAAACTTTTTCGTATTTTTAGTGACATGACAGCTAAGGTCGTGGAACAGAAGAAAGCTCCCGAAACTCCAACATCATCATCGGCAGGGCGTTCGAAGTCGACACCCCAAGGCAAAGGAAAGTCGGGCAAGTCGCGGTCTAAGTAGACATCCCAACATTTGATGTACTTTCTGGTGACACGGTCATTCATACACCCCCTCCTATATTAAATAATATATGCAATTATGATTGTAATAAAAAGTTTAATGTTTTGAAAAAATGCATCATGATTCCTATTTCTATTGTCATAATTAAATATAATTTTGATAAGCACGGATAAATAAATATTTTCCGGTACAACTACACCTCACAGGCTGAAATGCTATTGAAGGAAATCTGTTCAACTAGACGAAATACCGTTAAACATTCATGTTGATTTGGTCGACTCATTCCAATTAATTTCAGTTTACTCCGCCTCCAGAGATATTTTGGGTTAGCGAAAAACTACGTATGAAATAGGTCAGACAACTGTTCCGATTGGTATGTAGCCCGATTACAGTGATTTGGGATAACCTGTAAAATGTGATAATTGTGTGAATAAAGAACTCGAAAGGAAAACTCACTTTTGTCATTTTTTATATGGATCTTTGGTTTATTTGTCATTATGTATGGTTCGTATCTAACAACTTGAAGAGGCTCGCACAACACGTATAATACGATTTTACACGCAAATAAATACATTTTCTCTAGCTTTGTGGTGTACCAATCAAGAGAGAAGGGACACAAATTTACATAGATACATGACGACAGTATTAGGATGAGTCGTAACGTCTAATAGCCTCTCTCGTCTTAAGCACATTTCAGATCATGCTAAATTAAAGTATTCTCACTCTCTGAAATAATGTACAAACTACTAGCTACAGAACAGGAGTGTACGTATCTTGTGTTCATATCTGTTTCCCTAAAAATGTATATTTTTTACACATTAAAGCGCTCATGGAACAACACTACACAATACTATACAATCGTGGGGATTTGTCACTATTTTTATACCATTTAGATTGCGATATAACTTAGAAACACCCCTTTGCGCACAGAGATGGATACATATAATATATATATATATACATACATAGTTCTTATGTATAATCACTCCGTCGTGTTCCTCTGAGATTTTTTTTATACAACCATTGTTCGAAAACATTAAAAATCGTCGACATACAGATAGACCAATATCCAGTAACTGAACAGAGTTCGTCCTCGTACGTTAACCCATTCCTCTATATGACACATTTGCTAAAAATATATTTTACTGGGAGAAAACAAAAAATATATACCATACCGGACTATAGTATGTGTAGGGGAGGTCTTAAAAATATATATCACAGTCTATCAAAAATAAAACTTAACCACAAACAAACGCGCAGATAAAAACAAAACAAATTCCCGTTTGAAAAATAAATAGTTACTCAGCAGGCATTCTCAGGGGAGATGCTAATATGATAAATAATAAGGATAAATTATTAGGCCGAGTTGAGAGCACTCATTGTCAAAACACAACGCTGTATTTCCATAATTACCTACGACGCATGCTGTACATAAATATATACTGTGGAGCACTCTGAACTTCAAAGGCTTCAAATAAATATTCTTCATATATATTACTATTGCAAATCTAGAAATCGGTGGAAGTTACGCTCTGGTGGATTCTATATTGTATATGTACACATTTAACTTTGCAGTCTACAGGAAAAAAAAATAAAATTTTGGAGGAAAATTGTTGTATGATAACGTGTCACATCTTCTCTGTTTCTCATACGATCCCCCCCAAAAACTATGTATAAAAACGATTGCAGCTCCAAGAACGCCAAGCCAGGTACTGCTCACCATTCAAATTTGTTGGGTCATCAAACATAATATTTACTGGAGCTCAACAATCCTCACAACGTAATCGTAATACTTGTATGTAATATATGTATATATGCACCATAAAACATAGGATATAAAGTTCGGTAGGAAAGCTTTTTGTTCTAAAACGTCTTCACAATACTGTCCCATTGATGATGATGACAAGAAGGACATCATCTTCGACAACACGACGATTAAGTAGAGGAGAGTGGGATATTGAACGGGTTCGCGGTAGTGTGCTTCTTCCACTCCACAAATACTCTCTGTCTAAAGCTAAACCGTAGTTAATAAATTACATCACACCTACTTAATCTTTTAAAACTCTCTCATCGCAATAAATACAAGGTTCGTCTGGTTTCAACATTTTCCTACGTATTATCCACTACTCAAGTTTACTATAGTGTTATATCTTCGCACGACGTTATACATTATGACACGAGACTTGAAACTTCATCGCTAATATTTTGTGATTAATCTTAAACCTTGTGTTTGTGTGGTGAATCAGTGTTGGAGGTAAGAACAAGCGAGAGAAATATGTACCTATGTATTAGTATATAGCGTCCAATACAAAACCATGGAAAGAGGGATGGAAAAAAGAGACGACATTCAATTGGTAAGTTCGAGCTCTGTCTCTATTTTTCACTTTGTTTCAAAAAGATTGACTAAATACCGTTTTTTTGTTGATCACGTCGTATCGAATTGGTTCATAAAATTTGAGTAGTGCTTGATTGGTTTTGTTTTTTTGTAAAAGTCGGTCGCCCTGAGAGATTCATATTATGGTAAACGATTTTTTTAAACTTAAATATTTCCCTTAAACACATTGTCCTCCTACTCCTCCCTAAGTTGCTTAACTTTCACTATGGTTATACTTACAATTAGCGGATTTCCCACGCATTTCATATTTGAGGTAGACAGGGTTTTTTTAAGATGAGTCTGCATAATTTTCTAGTTATGCCAATTGTTGAAGTGTGTTGCTTCTGTTGGACTGTTCACCTTTCCAGCAAATTTTCTCTTTTTTTCTTCACTTTTTGTTTGTATTTCTCCTTCATATGTAGTGTGATGTTCAATCTCGTTTTAGTAACTCTAAGCGTTTCGTGCTATGGCGATTGTATATTTTATACATTCCTCTTTTTTCTCCCAGTTCGTTGTTGTCTTCTTCAAACGTTTCGTGTAATAATATAATGACTGTTTTGATCATGTTTTGTGACTGACTTCTCCGTATTTCTTTGCTCCTTCGCTTTAACTGGTTGTCAAAGCGCGGAGTCGAAAGTGCTCGAAACTCTCGCGGATGAACTCGAGCGTGTTGAGATAGTCGCGGAAGATGGAAAAGTCTCGCAGATTGCGCCAAGTTTTGTCATCCAGATTTACAAAGTCCTTGTCGATTATTTCTCGAGTCACGTCTTCGTACTGGATGTTCTTCTCCATCATCGCTATTTGAAATTCACACAGAACCTGAAGAGAGCAAAAAAAAGTTATTGGTTAGAATTAAAAGTTTTTTTTTGCTTTAAGAAACGCTTGTATTTTTGTTGCATTATTTTTCCATATTATATTATCCCGCATCAATCACACATTATTACACTCTTTTCCCCTAATCGGCCAGTCCTACAGAGTGCAAACATCAACTCTGGTTGAGCAAATAAAGTAGAGAGGGCAAACATTCCGTTTTTGAGTGATTGCATGCATGTAATTTTCCGCGGATGATATGTACCTAAATCCATGCTAATAATGGACCAATTAAAGTATCAACGTATCAATTATTTTAACTAGAGTCTCTTTTCCTCTCTGCCTCTCCGTTTGCCAAAACTGTATCTAATCTCATCGTCATCATCTAGCAATGCATGCAAAAGCCACATTAATTCATACGTTTTCTCGTCTTTCTCCCTCTCTCTGTCTGATGATTATTGTATTATTGTGTCCATTTGCGGAGGGAAAATGTGATGAAGTGTGATCGTGTGGTAATAGTACACGCCTAAAATAAATGAGTTTTTTTCACAGATTATTATGTGTTTGCACATTGTATGTGAATGTTCTTCTAAATCTGTCATTGCTCCCTCTCACTCTTTCCTTCACCGAAAAAAAAACAGTGCAGAAAGTCAAACACACAAGACTATTTTCCTCTGACATGCAATCAAACACGAGTTCTTTCATTATCACAGCGGGTTCGCGAAAAAAAAATGGATTAGCAAGAGACGAAGAGATGTTTGAAGTTTGCAACAAATACAACTTAAAAATACACGTAGGAGGGTTAGAAAATGTAGGATTTTTTTGTCTGGAATCTTACATATTTTAATTGGAACTCTGCCTCGTGAAAATTGGAGTAGTAGGAGCCCCCATGAAATGCTTGATCTAAAACCACTTGTTCCAAACCCACGGCCAATTTTTGTAAACCCCTGTACATTGACTGGAGGATATCCTCTACCTGGAAATGAAAACCAGAAATAAAACGTGTTAGCATACTGTTATTACCGTTACAAGTACCTCGACTCACTGCCAGTTAGAAAGAGTGTGATGAAAACATTGAGCGAGCGAAGTAATAATAGAACGAGACGCGGAACATGAAAGAAAAAGAAAATTGACTGATTTTGGGGCATTGTGAGAGTATTAGATTACTCACCACCACCACCACCTTTTGTGCGTCTCTTTTTTGCTGTGGAGAACTGAGACTGCAATTTTCTCTCTTATCAACAACGTCAATCGATGCATTTTTGATTCCATGTTCGCACCATAATTGCCAACTTCCAGACGTTTAACTTGAATCTACTCAAATCTCACTTTTTGATTCCAGCCACAGAAAAAATGGTGAAAATGGCAAGTACTTTGTGTGAAAAGGGGAGGCAAGTTTAGTTTAGGGGAACGTGAGACTATCACCTCCACCACTTTATTTCATCCCCGCTATCTTTTTCTGTTCGTCTCGCTCAAGTTCACACTGAATTGCACTGTTTTTTAAAGTAAAAGTATATATTTAAATTTGTTCTCACCTCCAAACTCTCGAGCCTCGTCTGACTCACTTTCTCATTAAGATTCTTGTTGACCTTTTCCGCAATGTCCTTCAACCAATCATAGTGGAGCCTCGGGAGGTCATGCCCATCTTTTCCGAAGCACTCCTCGCGCTGTTGAAAAAAAAGTGTAGATTTTTTGTTAAAAAATGAATCCTCTTAAATTGTCACAATAAATCATAGAAATCCAACGATGACACACTGATCACTCAAATCACACACACTCTCAAGAGAAATCAGGAAAAAACCAACAACTCGTCAGTTGTCCCGTGTTCCTACGTGTCTGACCAGGTAATAACGACTAACTTCTAAAAATAGTCATTTTTTACACACTAGCACACGTTGCTATTTTAGAAAAACGTTTTTTCTCTCTTTTGTTTGCTGAAACCAAATTGACACGCTGAGAAACTTCCACCCGAATCTAGTTACGAACGCACATGACTTTAATCATGTCGAAACATGAAGGGAAAAAACTTGTTAAAGTTCATTTGATGCAGGACTGAAAAAGATTACACAAATGATTTAAGCTGATCATATCGGACACAGAGGAAATTTTAAGGAGCCCTTAACGTTATGTTATTTTTTCCTCTGTTTTTGTCGGATACTTTTTTCCCTTTTTTATGAAAGAGCAAGAGAAAAAAAAGATTTATGAACCTGTTCGCTCTCTTCAAATGTGTTGTTGAGTAGGCTAAGTCAAAGAGAACCACTCATGCGTTCACATATTTTTCGAGCACACTTTCTGTGGAAAACTATTACAACCAGATAAAATGTATTTAGTCTGATGTTTATGAACGTGTGATTAGGAAGTTTTGAGGTCTTGTTTTAACTCTATCTCTCTCTCTTTAACACACACACTCCAAATTAGTAAGGAGGAAAAACAATAAAAAGATTTTATACATTTGGCGGTGTGTTCGTTTCCTTTTTACACTAAACGATGACTTGGTAAATACGCTTTGAAAAAAAACACAAATCTCTCCGGAAAGTGAGAAATTTAGTGAGCTTTTTCCCTGTCTTCCAACTGAGTAAAAAAGACATTTTTTGTAACCCTCTGCGCTGGTAATCATCGTATTATCTCATTAACCTTTTCATTTACACTGTTTGCTCATGACACACACTCCAGAGGAGAGACATTCTCTAATTGATGCGTACGCCGAAGTGTGTATCTATTCTCTCCCTCAAACTGTCGCCCTAAAATAAGTTGAGCAACAAACTGGGGCATTCAGCGTCTTTCCCAATTTTCATAATCAGTTTTCCTCCTCCATTTCTCTCTCTCTGTAAGTGACCTCTTTGAAAATTCAATGGACTGGAAGATCACTTGCCGAAGTTGAGAAAAGGAAAATTGTGGAAGCTGAAGAGAAGAAAAATTAAATTTAAAAATTCTTCAAATACTTTTGATTCTCTTTTGTTCCTTTTATTCTCCCAAAAAGAAAGAATTGTCTGTTTGTGTTTTCAACGATGTGGAGAGACAACGGAAAAACACAGACGGAGCTAAAAAGTGAATTTTTTTCACGTGAGGAAATCCATAGCGCGCAAAACATTATTTTATTTCTTTTTTCTCTCTCTCTCACTGATTTCCTCAGTAATGGACATTCATACATTTGGTTCTTCTCTTTCCTTGTGAATACACTGTACCATGTATATGCATATGGAAACAACGAATTTTTACATTTTTCTCCAGATTTTTTTCTCTCTTCGTCTTTCCTTGTGTCTCAGGTAAACAAAAGGGACCTGACAAGAAAAACGTTTAGCGGCACACGGTTACAAATTATAGATAGGAAAATCTTTGAAACTTCATCTCGTCTTTTTCGCCTCTCCCTCGAATGAGTCTCTGCTCTTTTTTTGTGAAAAGAAGTCAATTTCTTATGAGTGTACATAATACATTTTTTTTGTTCTCATGCAATCGGTTCTTCAAGAGAGAAACCTCGTTGACTTTTTTTTCTCCTCTCATGAATTTCCCAATACAATATTGCAAGAGGTGGCAGAAAGGGCTTGTCGGCTTGTAACGTTTTGTGTTCCTTGAGGTACTCAACCACTCTTCTTTTGCTGGACTATTTTTTTTCTGTGCTCGTCAACGACCAACACACAGGGAGACCTCACACCAGTCCTTCAGTAACTTCATTATTGCTTTTGATGGGCAAAAACATAAAAGTCTCCTTCCCTCACCGGAGAAAAGACAGAGTCTCAACAACTTTTCGATATTATATATATTTTTGTAATATTTATCTTTGTATTATTCAACCCCATACAAGCACACAATACCAGAGACACACAGAGAGAGAAAGAGGAGGCTCATCTGTTTTCAATCTTCGTTTTTTGACTTTTTTGAAAAAAAAAGAAGAATACTGTTTTCTTTTCTTCTGTTTGTGTGTGACTTGTGCACACGGCCTCTTCAACAAATCTACAGCCCTTCTTTCTGTCTACCTGCATCGTCGGGAGAAATACCGAAGGTGTTTCGTTAGCAAGAATGTGATGGTGCCTGATCATGTTTTAAAAAGAGAACATTACATTTACATGATATATTGCCGCAAGAGAGAGACAGACTTTATCTAATTGAGATTCCTTGCGCTTCCGGTCTCGATAAGGGATGATGGTAAAATATGCGAGCCCCTCGTCAAATTCAAAGTCCCTCGAGTGCAAGAAAACACATCAGTATCTGGCAAGTTGCGAAAAATTATTATTGGGGATATCAGCGGGGAAGGGGTGCCTTGAAAAAGGATTCGTACTTAATAAGCAGTCCAACCGTAGAGAATGGAGTCGTTTTTTTCGATGATCATCATCTCACACTGTTTGGAAAGCAACCCTTCTCTCTCAATCTTTCTCATCTCAAACCACAAAGTAACGTTGAACAACTTATAATTATAATTATGCTCACAAAAATCTGAGAACAAAAAAGGTCCACTTTGCTTGCACCAATATTTCAGTCTTACTCTCTCTCTTACTTTAACTTCTTCTTTTGCGAATTCTTATATAGAGAAATAATATTCGTTTTGAGTAGAGAGAGGAAAAATCTCTCACATCTTTTGCCCTCGATTAATGCTTGCAGACGACTGCAGCGCTGAGATACAGATGGCCTCCATAATCGTATAATTGTATGATTATTATATTGGCGACGACTTTTACATGAATCATTATCGAGGTAAAGTAGTCGTCGTTCTATTTTTCAGATGCGAAAAAAAACATTTCAGCTCTCTTTTCATCTAACCCAACAACAAGTGAGAGAAAAAGGATAGCAAAACGAAAACGCAAAAGTGTGTGTGTGCGCGATTTTTTTTTTCTGAAGGCAGGAAGCCTTCCCACGTACAATTTATCTGTACAGAGGAAAATACACGTATCCATCCATTTTTCTGGGGGGAGGGGAGGGAGGGATTAGCACAAAACGAGATAATCACCATGTTTGCTTCATCTCATCACTGGCCGTCGTCCAGAGAGAGCAGCCTTATTATCTTTATTATTACGGTTAAAGGATTGCAACTGATCATCATTTTTTTTCGTCTTGCTCTCTTCCTTTTTTCGCTTAACCAAAAAAAAACTAGCGAAAAAAATCCACTTTGTGCTTTCTCTCCCTGACTTTGTGTGTGCAGTGGAATGAGACGAAATGTGATGAGGGATCTCGTGTGTGTGATTTGTGTGTCCTGAATCACAATATTAGTTTCCTTTTTGGCACAATAATAGAACAAACCGTCTCTCACATCCATATACTCATCTCTCTCTAATTGTCAGAGTGTTTGCAATCTGTTAAATGTTTGCCAAATACGAGAAAAAATTGTCATGATATACAACCACGTTGAGGCAGGGGGAAACTAGAGAGACATGCCTCCGTGTGTGATCATATGCCATTCGACTAACCAACAAATGGATTCTCAGAAATTGCATGCACAAGAATACATTACGATCGCCTCGTGAAATATAATGATGGAAATGCTAGCCTTTCCCTGATTCCATCAAATCACGTGCATTTTACTCATCATGCCGATGTACAAAGACAGAAACCAGAACGTCGTCTGTCGCCATATTGTCACTTACATTTCTACCTTCTCCTCTCTCACCGTGATCCCAACTTCTGTAGTAATTACTAGTTCATCATCAGTTTTTTTTTGCGAAGTTTATTTTCTCAATGAACTCCCTCAAACTGTCCTCGATACAGAGTGCTCCTCAGTCGACGACACTCTATTGTCTTTACCAAGTAATCAGCTCCTCTCACAAATACTAAGCTGATCGTTTGATTACCTTCAAGGATTTCCTACGATCAAGACTCTCGGCAAAGTATTTGAAAAACATAACTCTCTTTCTCCACAGAGACACCTCTCATTCGCTCTCTGCTTTAATTGACACAAGACACACGCACACTCATTCACTCCTTTTATTTGCAACCCTCTGTCTTTCTCACGTCGTTCCTCATCTCCTTCCATATTTCTTTTCTGTAGCTCATCGCTAATAAAAGCTCGACGTGCGAGAGACAAAGAGTGGAAAAACTTCTCAACGGATTTTGCCCCTTCTTCATCTTCTGATCCGCTATGTGTACAAATCCACTAGACTGCCTACCTGTTGAATTTTCTATAGTCTTTCAAACATCCTTATTTGACAACCATATTTTTTTCTTCTCTACTCCCTCCTTTTCAACGTTGCGTCAAGGGAGTCGACTCAAGCCTGCTTTTTCTTCGTCCACAAAGAGAGAGAGAAAAGGCACACTATTACATTTACATTTCCCATTCTTTCTGTTTTTCTTTTTTAGTACGTTGATGAAACCTGATTACTGCTTGAGGCACTCTCACACACAGAGCTTTTTAATGTCTACTGTTTTTTTTTCGTAATGACCACGTCGTCATCATCATCAACCACTACCAAAAAAAGTTTGAGCAATGTAACATCTCCTCATGAACCCCTTTCCCCCTGAAGACGTCGTCTCTCGAAATCCCTTTCCTTCTCTCAACTATTAAATACTATAACACCACAGTTTACCACGATTGTGCTCCACACACTCGATTAACGAAATAATAATAATAATAAAAATAATCTGCATTCGACTCTGCAAACGAACAATTCACTTTGTTTCCCTACTCAAAACGGTCTTTGAGGATGGAGACTTTGAGGCGAAAGACGATGAAGCAGATGAGAAGAGAGAGGGAAAAAAATAAAATAAATTTTCTTGTCTGACTACATACTACTAAATCATGGTGTCGACTATATATTCAAGTCTCTTTAGCAGTTTTCCGCTGCAGGCGACTCTCTGTTGCGTATTATTATTACCTCTGTGAAATGTGTGGTGAAACTTCTTCTCTCACCACACCGTAATCATACAATAAAAGCAATTAACGCCGTGTGCTAATAACTGTCTGCTATCAATACAGATTGGATGCGAGGTGATCAGAGTGTGTTTTTCGTGTGGGTGATCATGTGATTCGGATCATTTATTTTCAATTGGAAACATGGACGCGAGAGAATGTCAAAAAAAAAATGAATTGCTTTTCACTCACGAATTGCTCGTAGAAGGAAGTCGCTTGCTGCTCAGCTTTTCGCGTCTGAGTGATGATGTTCTGGTAGATCTCTTCGTCCGTTTGAGTTGGCATTTGTATCTCTCGTGCTGCTGTTTGAGACGCTGGGATACGACAAGGGTTAATCCACTTCATTGGGCCATTCCCCCGGTGACTGTGATGTGATCCCCTTTGATTGTGGTGATTCAAAGGATTCGAGGAGGTTGTCGGGAGGAGAACAAGGATTCCAAGGAGGAGGACGCGAAGTGCTCTCCAACCTGTACACCGTCGGGAAAACACGACCGGAATAAAAAATGAGTGATTAATTATATAATAAAAATTGTTGTATTTGTAAATTAGGTAAAGGCTGCTCCTGCAAATCAGTTATGATGGTTTTCAATTTGGGAAAAATATTACGTAATACAACATGGTAGTATTTGAAATTCTATATAATATAGGAATGTCTGTTTGGAACAACAAGTGTGGAACAATTCTTTTGTGTCAGCATTTATGCCGCCTTGTGCGTGCTTACGGGAGCCAAATGCAGCCACAAAAAGTGAGAAAAATACAGCGTATCGTGAGTACTACACATGTACGCACGGTAACATTTTGGCTCGACTAATTTCAAGAGAGAGAAAGGGCAAGAACAAGTGAAACCCACGACGTTGTCACAAGTGAAGTCTCAACTTGCCCCGGTTTTGTTCTTTTCCTCTCTCTCAAACTTGTGCTGGCTTCATTAAAGGATGAATCATCTTTTTTTCGGAATGCATATGTCATTACATGAGACAGATAATTCTTGGTGATTTCAGCCTTTGTCAAACACATCACTTACTTAACAGAGAATCCCATGTTTTCAGACAAAACGGAGAAATTGTTGTACACTTTTTGTTTGCTTTCTCAACGAAATCTATGCACCCAATTTTTCTACGATTCTACAGAGGAAGTGCGTACGTTGATCGGAGAAATTCCAGAAAAAAAAACGAGAGTGACTAATAGTTTGGGAGACTAACCATCATTTGAGGAGCACAGCGAAGTTCTCGTGGTAGACAACGATGAGGAGCTCCTTGTCAACGAAATATTTTTGGCACACCGGCAGAGATCAGTGAGATGATCGTCAGGGTGGTGGTGACGAGGATATGAGGTGGAGGAGGTGGAAAACTCTAGCTGACTCTCACAACTGACATTTGGTGCACAACAAGACAAGATGGAATGATGATGATGATGGTACAGTGGTGAGGAAGTGGAGGAGGATTGCGAACACATTGTGATTCCCAAGACGTCATCCTCCCTCCAAATGCTCACGGAACGACAATAGGGACACACCACGCGGTTCCCTTTCGGAGGAGAACTCATCGAAGAGTCCTGCTCCCACCTCACCTCCTCTTCTGAGGGTCGTAGTGTAATTGAACAGTGCTTACAACCCACCATTTTGACTCTTTGTCACAGAAATTAAACACAATTTCTAACACTTTAAAAAATAAGTTGCAATTTTTTTTTTCGCACACTTTCAGAACTCTGAGAATACTTGTCACTGTGGAATGACTAAGGTTCAATGTCAACCCGCTTTACATATGACTCCGCTCTCCACTTTCGATGTCACTCTCAACACCCAAAACTGTGGACTGAGTCGAGCTTTATTTAGAAGCGGCCTATTAAGCCTTTAACTTTAAATATGTGGCGAAAAAGAGCACACGTCAAAAAAGTATACGCACATGGAGACGACTCACACAAACCAAAACACTTCTTGTCATTAACTCTCTGAATACCCAGTGTCCATGTCAAACATATTTATACGTGTATCTCCACATATAAATATTCTCTATTAGTACAACACAACTTTACGCTACTTTTTTTTCGCGTGAGTGACTGATACTTGTTCTCACTCTGAGGTAATTTGAAGAATGACACTTGGTGACGATGATGACGACGAGAAAAATGTTGCATATATCTCTATCTATATGCTTCCTTACACAGAGGCACAGGAAAAAAAATTGGGTATTATGCAAAAAAAAATTGTGATGAACTGGGTGACTAATACGCTCGTATGTCCGGTATGGGAGCAGAGACAAAAAAACTGTAAAACTTGTATTCTTTTTTTCTGTCGTTTCTCTCTTTCTCTACAACTTTTCCTCTGACTTTGTTCTCTAACTTGGCTTGATGATTTTTTTTTCGTTTCAACTGGTCGGCTTCTGAAATCTATACTGATCTTGGAGAATCTTGACTGGGCCTTTATAAATGAATGGGCCGAAAATCAGTTTAGCCTTTTCTCACTTGCATGCATACTCACTCTCATACGACATACGCTCTCATGCAACTCACAAAGGCGAGAGAGACATAGAGATATATAGTCAAGTATAAGAGCTCTCATACATCCGTATCCGACTTCTCGCTCACCTGTGCTCTGTACGGCGATTCATAATATGTAATAAAAAGGTGGCTGCACACAATGATGTGAGGTGAAACACACGTTTTTCTCTATATCCACACAGTGTGTTGTACCTGAGCTGAAAAATATACGTAGTGAGTTGCGTACAAGTCTTTGCGTTGCATATTAGTGTGGCTCAGACATCATAAAAAGTGCTGTACTGAAGAACAAGTCAACGTCAGAATTTTGGCTCAGCTTTCCACATTGTGTCGAGGCTTTACTACTAAAACGAACTTGCTCATTGCTTCTACGTATCCCACTTTTTTTTTCTTGCACACCTCATAACTTCATATCTCGAGAAATATGTTGTATATATGGAAGAGAGAGAGAAATGGTTTTTCCTTTCGACTTTGTTTCAACACGCTTTCGATAAGTCCAGAAATGTAGCATACATTGACACATTGGGTTGAGGTCAAATGTGGAACAGTTTTTCTACTGTATTTTTTGTACAAGTTGTGCGGAAGTTTATGGTTGAGCTTGTGGCAAATTTTGATGCTTGTGGTGGCGTTACAATTAATTAATTAGATTGTTCCTTGAACAATCGTTTACACTGCGGAGAGCCACGATATCCGATAAAAAGCGGAGAATTCATGATAAGTTATTGTTTTGTGGTTTTTTTAAACCATAGACGCCACCAAAGTGTGGAGCACAGTCTTCCCGAAAGTTTTGCATGAGTAAGGAAAATTCTCGCATATGTACATCACCAAAAAAAAAGCGTGCCTGTCTCTCTGTAATTATAGGAGTCTCTCACATCAAAAAACGATTGGTGTTGTTGTTTTTTCGTTGAAAAACCATTTTTTTCTCATGGAGGAGGCTTCCCCATGATGACAGCGCGAACTTATGTGGCACGCTAGAAGAAGCCGGTAAGATTCTACTAATACGAAGATGACATCATCGTCATCATATTATCATCTTGGGCTCATATCATGACTTCATTCATTCATGCGAGAGATTCGTAGCGTTGTGATTGTTCACGCGAGGTGAGCACAATTCTTCAAAACTTTGTCTCCTCCTTTGACGTTCTCATCTTGAGACCATTCATACCAGACTCAATTTCGAAAACAACGAAGACGCAAAAAACTCTTCACTTCTCTTTTCGGCGGAAAAAGAGCGGCATGGAGGAATCACGTAAACGGAAAATTTGTAGTTTTTGAAAAGAGACTACCTCAAATTGATGACAGATAAGCTACCAGGAAAAAAATCGCGAGTATTTTCCTCAGCGTGTATTTCTCTTGATGAAATCTCGACACAGATATTATGCACTCATGATGGCAATCCCCATATTTTTTATGCGTGCAAAAAAAATAAAAGAGGTGTCAATTATTTACCTTTGCATTTCTCACAAGTGTCTCGGCGCAAGAGTAAAGACGATGTTCGCAAATGATATGAAGAGGGACCAACGGCACAAAGTTTAGAGACGCCGGCTTTTTTTCGTGATTATTTGGTTAGGCATCGTAATACACACGCATTATGTCATATTTTGTGCCGAGCTCGTAAAAAACGTTTGACGACGGTGACATTTTGTGAATGAATGTAATGAGTTCACTTGAGAGATTTTTTGTGTCATCTTTAATATCTAGTGCGAAAAGACGACAATGTCCGAGATTCAGAGAAACTAGTCACACGTCACCAAGTGACGCCGATGGGTCTGCCCCATCTTCACACCTTGAGCATGGTCCAGGTATATGTACTTACAAGGTACCTTCGGACATCGTCTCGCGAGATTCTTCAAACCAAATACACAATTCGGTGCAGTTTGAGGTGAGTTAAAATGTACCACACCTCAAAGTTCCGAATGGCTTAGTTTGAAATTTTAATTAATGTTTAATTATCGCTCCTCAGCGCGCTCATCACATGAAA
>JAHZMW010003243.1:0-10852 GCA_027743745.1 Alloscopus bannaensis
CATTAATGGCCGTGTTTAATCATTTATATTAAAAACTAATTCATCCAGCCACCACGTTTCATAAAATGACAAGAAAATAAATTCTCCACTAGCACAACAAAATATAAACATAATTTCGACAATGTAGCCCACAATAGGATTATATAACTCTCGTTGAAAAAGTTTACGGAGTACAGTTTATTAGGAACCGTAGAGGATTGCGAAAAACTTGCCCAAAATAAAGCGCAAACTAATTTATAAAATCTTCAAAGCAACAGAAGATGAGGTCAAAGTCTTTGCCTTTGGGGTCACATTTTGTAGCTTTCGTTAACTTCTATTCTTTCTTGGGCTACTTCCCGTTTCAATGTCGCTGGAACCCTAAGTCTTCCAGCTACTTTGTTCAGACTTGTAGCAGAACAAGAGTGGTTAGTTACCTGAACTTCCTCTAAACTAAACTTTTAAAAAATTAACGTTTTGTGTTTTAACTATTGTAAATTTTTGCTCGATATTATAACTTCAGATAATGTGTGGCTGCGTCCACGTTTTGATCCTAGTATTTTGTGTAATCTCGACTGCCGAAGTATTCAACAGTTTTTTCGCATATCCTGTAACGATCAACTCCTTATTTTCAAATATCACATTTATCTGCTACGCTTGGGGCACCCTGCTCCTCATTAAATTTTCTTGGATAGACCAGATGAAAGTGGACCACCTGCTGAATCTATTGCAATCTCAAGAATATCAGCTTCCTCAAACATCTTTGAAGCCGAATCTAGTAAGCTGTCATTTCAAAACTACATATTGTTTTTAGCTTAAAGAGGTCAAAATTTTTGTTAAACTTGTTCCACAGATTCTTTCAAATTTTGTGTGCATTGCACACTACATATTTACTGTGTTCTACCTCATTCCATCATCTCTGGAACCCGAAGATGCCGCATTAACATTTTCCTTTAGCCTGATGTCTCGTTTACGAGGCTTTTTTGCAGATACGAGTTGGGCCTCTGAATTCCAGGCTGTATCACCGACTCTGAATATAATCTTTATAATTTTTGGCGTTCACTGTGGAATTTTTGTTAGCGCAATGGAACATACTTTTCTCAGTGCTGTCCTTATAGGGAGAGATGCCAGCAATGAGTTTGAAAGTGAAGTGAGGCGATGCAGAGACGCGTCGCAAGTACACATTTTCTTTCGTTTTCAAATGAAGACAAAAATTATTTTAATGTTTTACATTAATTCGTAAGCTTATGAGTACAGGTGATTCCTGCGTTCGAAACTGTCAAAAAGCGGATTAAGGCAATAAACGATTTGTTCGGAAATCTCACCCTTGGCTGCTACATTGCCCTGCTGTCCTTCTACGGAGTACTGCCTGCAAACGCGATTATGAAGTCAGAGTTGGGATTCAAGGAACAGGGCTTCCTTCTTCTGTACACGATGGGAATCCTGTTCTGCTGCACCATGGCTGGTGGGGTGCATCAGTCGGTAAGGGGTCAAATATTTGAATGGACCCGACAACATCGGTACTCAGCATGTGGAGGTAGGACGAGTAAGGGAATGTGTCGGGTGGAAATGATTTTGACTGAAATGGAAATCCAGCCGGTGGCAATTGGCTGTCGCTATTTTAGTGTAACTAATGCGTTTCTTGGTTCGGTAAGTCAAAAAGTTGATAAAATTCGCGGATTTGCTAAATTTTACAACTTCGTGTTTGAAATGCGACTTTAATGGACCTGAATACGTAAGAATTTATTTTTTTCAGGTGACCAGTCTCATCATTACCAATTCCATAATAATATATCAACTCGGGACTCCTCCATCTTCGCTGGTGTGACGCTCAAAAATGATCTTACACCCCAAAACACTAAAGCTTCGTTTCAAGTTCAACCTGCCCTGCAATTTATGTGGAAAAAATAATACAACAACATTTCGAGTATGTAACACATTTATAGTATTAAAAGTTTTGTAAATCCCTATTTAAATAGCAGTTTGTTCAATTAAATTAATAGCGTGTGTATTTTACAGCTTATATGTATTGAGATTGACACAGTAGGTGAAGCTATGAAGTATTCATTTATAAAATGAATTACCAAATAATCAATGTAATTGATTTTGCTAATCACTAGTTTTCTGTGTTTACTCGCCGTAATCCTCTAAAACTGAGGGCGTTGTTCATAAGAGTACAAATTAGAACACATTTATCTACAATCTGCGGTAGAAGCAAATATTGATCGGAACATTCTGGTTTGCCGGCTGGAAACGTATGTCTTTTTCGTTTTTAGTTCCTGTGGCAGAAACTTGTTCACTGTAAATTATTAATATGCACCATCTTGGCTCTCACCTCGTGGCCTTCTTCAATTTTTACTCACGCTTGGGCCTTATCCCATTCATTTGCTTGTGGGACTGTAAAAGCAGGAATTACAAAGTTCAAAATTCCGGAAGAATTAAAACGGTACAAAACATTGAATCATGTACAATAAGTTCGTTATCATTGCATAGTCAAATCTGTGTTGAAGACGCTAAATAGTAGACCAAATCTGGTTTTTTTCGTTCGTTTAGGTCAGTTGCTTCATTTATCACAGCATCGTGTGCTTCTACTGTTCCCTCATCGTTTTCGACACCATTTCAAATTTTCTGCAAGGTCCCAGAGCAATTAATTCGATTTTCAGCGTCCTCCAAGCCCTTACGTATGGGTCAGGTGCCTTAACTTTAATCAAGGTTTGTTGGATAGACCGGAAGGCTATTGGAGAGCTAATAAGTCTTCTTAAATGTTCAGAAAGTGCCTTGCCAAGGAATGATGAGAAATATGCTATGGTATAATTTTCAAACCTGAAAACAATTCGCAATTTATCTGCAAAAAAAATATTTTTGCTCATATTTTTTCTCAAATGTTTTCAAATTTTGAAGGTTATTCCGTATCTCTTATGTTTTTCACAATATTGCCTCAGCCTTTTCTACACCGCTCCGTCTTCCGTGAAAGACGGGGACGTTTCAGTGTTTGCTTCCCAACTTATGGACGTCCTGTATGATCTCGCAGCGGACTCGAATTGCTGTTATATGCTGGCTGACTCGAAAATTGTAGAATACTGTTTCATTGGAATTGGCATTTTCTGTGCTGCTTTCCAGGGAGCCATAGAATACGCCTTTCTCAGCACGGTTCTGGTTGCCGGAAATATACGAAGTGAATTTCACTCCAAAATTGAGAGATCAACTCGGCCAATCGAAGTTAGAATTGTTTTATTTATTTAATTTTTGAAGGTTTAAGTTTTTTTTATGCAAATAAATATTTCCAACAAGGTCATCCAACATTACTCCGAGGTCAAGGCAAGGATCGCCAAGTTGAATGAGGTGATGGGAAGTCTTACTCTTTGCTGTTATGGCGCCTTCCTCTCTTTCCATGCAATACTTCCGGTGCACGCATTTTTAAAGTCTAACTTAAATCTAAAGGAGAGGCTCGGATCGATAGTTTACGTCTTGGTAATGGTTATTGGCTGGGTAAGTGCTGCAGATTTCCATCGAGGCATCAGAGCAGAAATATTTGACTGGATAAGGGAAACTCGAGCTAGGCTCAGGACTACAACAATCGCAAATTCAGAACTGAACGCGTTGTGTCGGGTGGAAATGTTGTTACCACAATTGGAAACCGTGCCGATAGCAGTAGGTTGCTCCTACTTTAGTATCACGAATTCCTTTCTCTGCTCGGTAATAATTTTAAAAATATGGCACTTTGGTTAATAAGCCAATAGTAATCAAGTGATTTGTGCAATATTTATAGGTAGCTGGACTGATAATAACCAACGCAATTATTATATACCAAATCGGTGATCCTGTGGACTCCATTTTTCTCTAAAGGATGTTTTTACCTACATACACTATAAGAACATATTTGCGTATTATTAAGGTGCTTACTTTACAATTATCAAAGCATACACCATTCTACGTTGCATGTAAAACAACAATAAATTTTTTAAAAACTTTGTGTCTGACACGATGCTCCCCGACTAATCACCTGAGCATCAAAGCACGTCACGCAATCACATCCATTCTCTTTAAATTATTACTCCTTTTAAAAAAGATTAATATTTCTCACTGCAGTTCAGAACAGCCCAATACGATTATCATATCGTACAGGATGAATTACGTCAAAACCGGATTTTCTCACATTCTCACGCTCGTCCAGATCCTCACATTACATCCAGCGTTGCTTGCAGATCATAAAAATGTATTTTTCTACTTTTCGCACACATGTGCTGATTATTACGATTTTAAAAATAGTATCCGTCTAACCGCTGTATTGTCCAGACATGCCTATTAGTAAATACAACCAGGTTTGCTCTTCACTGTAAAATTTATTGCTAACAATGCGGCGGGTAAGTTACGTATTGCTAGTAGTCCTAATAATCCCGCATTACCATAAAACAAGTGGCCAGCAATTTACCGCAAACCAACTGACTTTACTGCAAAGGCTTCAACATGAAGCTACCCTCGCTGGGTTACCAGAGTGGCAAGTCAACAGGATAATGATGTACGACTCAAGCCTATGCTATACAGCAGACTGTTTGGAGTCCGGTAACGGGAAAACGTTTCAAATCAAATTTTGAGTTTTACTCAAATGTCACAGTTAGAAGTTGAGCTTGGAACATAAACTGATATTTTTCTTTGCAGCGCTGGAAATAGTTTCGGCCGCAAACTTTTCGGTAGATCCTTGCGAAAATTGGATCGGTTTCGTTTGTGCACGTCGGGTATTTGGAAATGGGAAGAACAAGTTGGGTCAACTGGCACAACTAGCGGAGCAGATCGAAGAGCAAACCAAGGCGCTCCTCGAAACGGAAGTACCCCAATCTAAAGACTTTCTCCTTGCTGAAGCTCAGGCATATTACCATCAATGCAAAAACAAAGGTTGAATTACATACAACTATATAGAGAATGTCCCACCAAGATAAATATAAACCTCATTCTATTTTCAACTCCGTAGGGGTGAAAGACGGTTCAGATGCCCAGGAAATTTTCAACTATGTCCAAAACCTCTACGGCACCTGGCCCATTTTCTACAATGTTCCCTCCGAAGATTTCCCCTGGTTGGAGATGGTCGCTGACATGAACCAATTTGAGCGCCCAGCTTTTCAGCCACTGTTTCTCAAAATTGTTGTGCCCACCGAGACGCCAGAACTGCAAGTCGACGTAGGCTTGACCTCTCTTCCAATCACTTCGGACTCACTTAACGACCACTTCGAAATGATTCGGCGAATCCAAATGGCAACCGGCTTCCGAAGTCCGGCCATTACGACACAAATCCCTTCAATGCTCGAGTTCATGTCGACATTCTCCTCCCAGCTTCAAAACTCGTCGGCTCCCCAACAAAGGAGGGAGGTGTTGACCATTTCTCAACTCCAGAAAAAAACGGAAGCGTACCTAACATCAGCAGGGATTCCTCCAGATAAGCAAATAAATTGGAGGAGATTTCTTCACCGCGTGTTGTTCCACTTTGAGAAATTGCCGCGGAGGGTGGTTATCGATTTCGAGGGAGTGATGGAAACCATTGTATTTGTGCACCGGACAATGGAGACGGACATGACAAAGAGGACAGCGATTGTGAATGCGCTGTATTTCAATATGGTCTCCTTCCTCCTCCGAGAGACTACCTCTCTATTAGACAACTTGCCTACATTTACGGCGACCGAACAATTGGAGTAAGATTTATTATCTTATAATTATCAGTGACAAAGTGCTTCTTGTCTTACGTTGTGTTGTTCCTGTTTAAGACAGAGAGAAACGAAATGTTTGGAGGAAACTCAGGATATTTTCGGATTTGCATTGAGCAAAAGCTTCTTCCTCAGGCATTACGATGATGCTAGAGTTACGCCGGTGGTGAGTTATTATGATCGTATAATTGGTTACCAGAGAAGTTATTTTAAGCAAGTTAACGATTATAAGACTGGTGTTGTTTCAAGGTAGTGAAAATGATTACAAACATGTTGGCCAGCTACAGCGGGATGATTAGCAATATGAGATGGATGAGCCCGGAAACAAAGTCCTTTGTCATTAACAAGCTGAACAGCATCCGGACATATATTGGACAAACACAACGAATGGTGGAACCCAACGGTTTACAGGCGTTTTTTGCTGGAGTACAATTCTTGAGGATTTTTAAAATTCCTAAATGGAATACTATGGAAAAAATACCCTTATAATTTATCATAGTTTATATTTCTATGTGAATGTCGTTTGTGGATGAAAAAATATAGCTTTATGCCTCCAAGGAAATAGAAGGTTCGCACCCACTCAACTTCATGGCAGTGACTAGGTGGGCGACTGCAAAGAAAAGGAGCTGGTCGCACAAAAGTGCGTTGGCCTTTACTGCTGGAAATTTTTCCAATTTTGACATGTAAATAACAATTGTGCAAAATACAAACGAGTTACATATATTCGTAAAGATACACTGTGAAATTAGTTTATAAACACACTTTTCATACCTATTCAACTTTTATTTACCAGACAAGACCAACAATGGAATGAGTACTTGGGCTTACCTAACGCGGCCTACAGCAGACTAACAAATCAAGCATGTAAGGTACAATTTTCATTTACAAGTTTAAAAACATTTCTGAAAAGTTTTATCACGACCTTTGTGTTCATTTACTTTCCAGTAATAAATGTAGGGATTATGCAGAAACCCTTGTTCGCAGTGAACCAACCAGGGTATACGGATCTTTGAGCTGTTTTTGATAATTAGTAAAAATGTTAATTTAATTTAATTTCACATTGAAACTAGGTTCATGAACTACGGCGGTCTTGGCATGGTTCTTGCCCATGAGATTGGTCACAGCTTGGATACTCAAGGTATTAACAACTGTACTGGTCACTGGTATAATTATTGTGACAAGTTTTTGTTTGGAAAGGGGCTAAATACGATGGAAATGGAAAGGAGGGGATGTACTGGGACCGCACCAGCGCCCTTCAGTACAGCTTTTGGGCGACAAACATCGCATTTGTTTATGGACACGCTGAGCAAATTCTGAGTAAGCGAAACTCTTCTAACGCCGAAGCTTCAATG
Source organism: Alloscopus bannaensis (assembly GCA_027743745.1). Lineage (NCBI taxonomy): Eukaryota > Metazoa > Arthropoda > Collembola > Entomobryomorpha > Entomobryidae > Alloscopus > Alloscopus bannaensis. Next base: position 7,025 of record JAHZMW010003243.1, read on the forward strand.
ATGGAACCAACAAATCGGTTTCAAACACTCGACGAAGACATTGCCGACTCCATCGGAATCTACATTAGTTTCTACGCTTATCTCAATCATTTGCGAGAGCTGGGGAGTCAGGGAAGGACAGAAGTGAAGTTGCCTGGTCTTCAAGGCTTGTCGCCGCTAAAGCTTTTGTACATGAAGTATGGAAATGTAAGAAGTAAATAGGTATAAGTTGGATATGAATTTCTGCGGTGTCAAATCCAGTAAAAGGTCATTGGGTGTTTGAAAGCATGATAAATTCGATTCTATATTTTCAAGATGTGGTGCGAGAACAAAGAAGGCGGAATCTTGGAAAGTGGTCCTCACAGTCAAGGAATGGCGAGAGCCACTCTTCCCATCAAAATCTCGGCAGAGTTTCGACACACCTTTGGATGCCGCGAGAGCGTACTGTGAGAAAAAATGCAAGTAAAAATCCATGGATTCCGCAATTATAATTTGTTACCCATCCAAGAAAATTACAAGAACACATTAATGAACTATAATATTATGTGACGAAAAAAACTATTGAGTGGATGAATTGGTCCAAATTAATATTTGTAGAAGGGCGAATAAATTTCCAAGGTCAATCCGATTGCTCGAGTGTCATTTTGGTAAATGTAGAACGGTGCTTATTTAGCAAATAATATTTTATTTGAGGAGTGACCGTTCAGACACGCCTGTTTCGATCAAATTGATTGTTTTACTAAGTCGCAAAATATACTATTGTTTGTAATAAAAGTTGTCATCAAATTGCGGTGGGCTGACTTGACCTTGAAAAACTAGAAGCCTATAAAACCCTAGGTGTGGGTATGGAGTTCATAGTTGTATGTAAAAGTGAGGTTTATTGTTGACTTTTTCATAAATCCTATTTTCTGAAACTGAAAACATAATGATCACCACGAAACCATCGCTTTCTCTTTCTAAGCTGTGAACATTAAAAAAATGAATCAGAGATACGTTGCCAACTATATCGTTGCTTATATAAATGTTTACTCCGCCTTGTGCCTGCTCCCTTTCAAATGCCAGTGGAATCCGATAACACTTCATTATCAAATCGATCAATGTGGACCAGTTAAAAAAGTAATTAACTTTATGTGTACAAAGTTTTCATATGCTTTAAAACTAAGGAAGATGGTTTATATTATTTCCTAAGGTTGCTTGCGGTTTCATCCATTTCTTCGTTCTTTGCTCGTGTCTCACCGGATTGGAATCCTTTGCAAGGAGTCTTGCCTCTCCTTCCAACCTGAATATCATCTACTCCCTGATTTCCAATGGGGTATACGGCTTTGCCGGGCTTCTGCTCTCAATACTCGCTTGGAAGGACAAGAAACAATTTCATGGCCTTTTTAAACAATTAAGTTCAGTTCATTCTGGAGTAATATTAACCAACTTGGAAACAGTGACGTCAGACCGGAATAGTTGGAACACCATCTTTCCTTTTGCACTTTGTGCATCTCATATAGCTGGAAATTTGGGGTTCATTATCATGTACATCGTGGAGTACGGGAATGTTAAAGGATTTTCCAGTGGTGTGACACAGGTCATTGGGAGAATGGCAGTGGGTCTTGGATACTCCAGTAATATAGTGGATCATTACGTGGTAAAGTATGGATTTGCATTGTTGGGTATGTACATCTCCATTCTTGTGAGTTCCCAGGAGTACCTCTTTTTCAGCGTGATCCTCACCACGAGATCACTCGGAGTGGAATTTCGAAACCAGGTGCTCGTAGCTACTGGCGTTGACGAAGTTGGTCTCAAAATGCATTCCTTTGTCATAGTCATAATTACTGATGAAAAAATGAAAGTTTGACTCATTTTTTAAATTAAAAGGTTATCCAACTTTATCGAAACTTGAAGTCAGCGATTCACGAGCTGAATAGAATGTTGGGCAAATTCATCCTCACGAGTTTTATATCCTTTGTCTCCTTTTACGCCGTGTTCCCTGCGTACATCACGCTGAACACAAATTTTAGCTCTATATTCAAGCTTGGGGTGGGAGCATACTCGATAATTTCATTTTTCGCTTGGATTGTCGCTGGAGACTTTCATCAATCTGTAATTTAGAAGAAACACAAGGTTTGGGGAAATTGTAAAAAGATTTAGATGTACATTATGTATGTATGCATTTCCCCAATTAAGGTTCAGCGTTCAATAATGCGGTGGATTATCTGCGCGGACGTGAAGGACATAAGGTCAGGGTTCCGTTTGGAGATGTTGCTCCGAGATATGGAGACATCTCCGGTTGCAAGCGGATGCCATTTTTTCAGCGTTACAAATTCTTTCTTATGTTGCGTAAGCTAAATAATTTGCGGAAAATATGCTTATCTTTGTACCTCGATTTTGTTGTCACTAATGCATATATTATGGTTTGCAGATGGCTGGATTGCTGGTAACCCACTCAATCATTATGTTTCAGACAGGAGTTCGGGAGATTGTTTGGTGATTGGATAAATCACCAATTAATTGGATATATTATATTGTATTATTATTTATATGTCATTTCAAAAATTTTGGCATCAGCAAACCAAAGTATTAGACCTTTTAATATTTACATGTAAAGTCAAGCCCTTAATGTTTTTTCCAATTAATTCAATCACAGTTTTCCAATTAAAGTCAAAATTGTGTAGAGACGTTGAGAGTATGGACTGCTTTCCTTAGCAGTAACTTTGCACATTCTATTATTTGAAAATCAACTTCATCGAAATTCGCTGATACTCTCATTGCTCATACCACCCAATGTGTTTCTCATGACCCAAAAATGCTTTCACCTCGATTTTACCTAGGTGCCCTGTATCCTCCAAGAAGCCCGTCTTTAGTAAGAACAACTTGCCACAGTTGCAATCGTCTTGCTCTAAACCCTGCAGCGGCGCACGAAAAAAAAAGCATCCACCTACGGTAAAACTTCTCACCATACTTGCCAACAATTGACGGTCGTTTATTTGTCCAGTTCTCTCTCCAAGCTAGAAGCGTCTTTTCGTAGTCCATCCCGAAGTTGTGCCAGTCCTCCATCACAAAAAGGTCTTCCGTGTTTTTCACAACTTCCCACATATACGGAAAGTTACCATTGGCATAAAAATACTTTTCAGTCCAGGGGTCAATACGGGTCACTTTCAGGGTTGAGTGATTGCGCCCAGAACAATGGAGGAGAAATATTCCATTGTCCTTGAGAGACCGGTGTACAAGCTGTAGAAATATAATAAAACTCTAACGCTCGAGGACGCAATGTCATCATTAGTATGTATATGATACTTACATTGAAGAACTCCTTTTGATTGTGGTGTCTGATCTCAACTGGAAGGCCTTCGCAAACTTTTCTTCCGTACGCCGCCCCTTCCTTCGAAATCGTTACCCCGACGCACTCAACTCCATGTCGCTCTGCTAAATACTTGCACAAGGTTCCCCATCCACAACCAAGGTCAAGGATACGCATTCCGGGCTTCAGTTTCAGTTTCCAAGCAATCAACTCCATTTTGTGGAGTTGAGCATCGTTGAGATTGTCCGCTTTTGCCCAGTAGCCACAAGTGTACTGCATCCAAGGATCCATGAAGGTCTCAAAGACGTCGTTTCCTATTCGCAAAGGTTGTTCGATACTTATACACATACCTTTACATATTTATTGATTATTTTATAATGAATTTTTTTTTACCTAAATCGTAATGCTCTTCGCCCACTTGCCAAGCCCTACTCCGCTTCTGCCTGTTGAACAAACTGAATGTTACTTCAGTCAAATTGTTGTGAGAATTTTACTTCACAATTTTATGTATTCGTTTGTTCGAGTAAAATCATTTCGTGATGTACCTTTCACAAACATGT
>JAHZMW010003244.1:0-50534 GCA_027743745.1 Alloscopus bannaensis
AAATGGTAAAGTCGGGAAATGAACTTGTTGGGAAAGGGCGGCAGGGAAAGGGGCGACCGGGAAATGGTTGTCGGGTTCTATCCGACTACCACATCCTCGCCTTTCTCCTTAACTTTCATCCCTTTTTTACACTGCTTGCCCCGAACAGCGAAATCAATTTGACAGACATCGTTTTCATCTAGTGTAGAAAATGAAATCCATATTTTGCAAAAGGTTAAATTGTACTGCACATTGCCTTACGCCATTTTTAAATCAGAAGAGCGTGCTTTTGTCTTGCGACAGAGCCCACTTTGTATATTTAGACATGTTAGAAACTGCAATGACTTTATGATAAATCAAGAGCAAAAGAGAACTTTATGCATTTATGTTCAGTATATTATGAGCTTTTCGCCTTAAATCGTGTGGAAAAGATTTGAAGCAACGGAAAGGATAACGCCAAATTTAACTTCTGTGACAGTGACGATTTCTTGTCTTTTGCAATTCCTTCGAGCAGATTTCATGCTTTGTCTTCCTGGAATTATCATAACGGAATTTCCAAAAATAAACTGGCCTTTACAAATATAGCAAATTCATATAGTCCTGTGTTTCGTATTAAGAAGTCGGGGATCCGTCTTCTGCATTACGAAATTCAAAATATTATATAGAATTTTATATTTAGTTGATATGTATGACAAAAATAGATGAAGAAAAAGGGTGCACGTGGATATCCCTTAAATAAGGAAAATTTGTAACTTTGTCAATTTTATAACGAGATGACGTACATGGAAAATGATATGATAAGCTTCATCGTATTGTGACATTTACTGTACATGATACATATTATTTCCGTATGTTTCGCCTTCTCCACCTCCAAAACATTATCCAAGTTTTTACACATAAATTAAAGTTTGTCCTGGGAGGAAATTAAACAAAGTTTATGTTTTCGTACTCAAAGTAGTCCGTGGAGAGAGAAATGAAAAACACAAAATTTCCAATCTCGTCCCATTTACTATGAAATATTGCAGCATTATATGCCAATCATAAAACAGTGGGACTCTGCATGCAAAGCCGTTTTTGGCGATTGCGATTACGATACATGAAATATATTTTTTGGCCAATATCTATGTAAATCTCTCCACACACACTCTCTTTCTATTTCTCTTTAGCCCAAAGAAACTCAATTTCACCTGAGTCCTCTCTGATGGAAAATGTAATTAAGTGATTCGTATCGGAAACAGATATCCGAGTTTGTAAACAAACTTGTTGTGTTGTCGTTCAGAAAAAGGCTATAAAAATCTTATTACGCTAAAAACCTTCATTTTATATACCGTTTTTTGTATACAAACACTAATTTATTTTTCCCTAGATAACCTCCCAAAACCATCCAAATATAAGAAAGTGCATTTTTACTACTCGTTCGTTCCCTCCCTTCTGTATTCTACGTACATGCTTCCTGACGTCATTTATCGGAGCAATGAGCGGGAGAGAATGCAATAATGTCTTTCATTAGAACTTATTTGTCTTCTCCGTATTGTTCTCTGTCTATCTTTTACTCCCCTAGGGGAGGCACTTTCACGACAACACGAAGCTTACAACTAAATGAGAGAGGAGTATAAATTGCAAGGAAATCGATTAAGCCTTGAACTTATCTTTCACTGCGACCCTAACCATCGTCATCGCATGGTTAACATGACAGAGAGCGAACCCGTTGCCTTACGACAAAGTGTATCCCCAACATGACGTCACATCTTCCCTGAACAACAGGGATTATTCTCCAGAGAAATTTCTCCAAAGTCTCCTTCATCGTGAATCGTGTAGTGCCTGGATTAAGATGTTAAGATGTAGTGAAAACAAGTTTCATGGAATGCAAATAAGTGAAAAATGTGTGTAGCTCGCACTGTTCCGGTTTTTTATGGAGTGAACGCGAGTATGAGTGAAATTGTCCTTGCTTATCGTACTTGACATGGATGTGTCACTTATCTTGAGTTGAAAAGAGGGAGCGAGGAAGTGCCTCTTATTTTTATGGCGGAGGCACATGTACGTGACAAGCTATTAAAAAGCGAGAAATGTCTGCTAAACCGAGAGAGACAACTGGGCACACATGTGTACTCTGGACTCTCCGCCATGACCAAGACAAGTAAACAAGACGAAGACGTTCATTTGTTGTTGTCTGTTGCTGTGTTTTGTGAGCAGCATAAAATATACATAGAACGCAAAAAGGTTTGTAATAAAACGGATGACAAAAAGGTGGAAAGTATGCATTATACATTATACAGTGGAAACGTGTATTATGTGATATATTTATATATGTATCTGTGTACTATACAACTGTCACTCCACTTTTGAGTAATTTAAGAGGATAAAAAGGTATTTCTCTGTGTGTAATAGAATATTATTTTGTTGAGAAAGAATTGAGTGAAAATGTATATTAAAATATTATATAGCCTTTGTGTCACATCAATTGGCAACTCTGGAAAATCATTTATATTACAGTAATATACATATAATGCGACGCTTTGCCTGAATTTCAAATGTTTTTTGTACCTTATCTGCTGCGCAGATTATATCAACGGAAGTTCTTGTGAAATTGAGATGAAATAAATATAAATTAAAAAATGCTTTCCATTCGGTTTGATTCCGAGACAAGCGGAACTTGTTATTTGTGTTCTCTTTGATGTTTGTCCTTCAAATATGAGTGGATCACTTTGATATCGAAGCCCTTCGCCCTTGCTGCGACATTGCTGCAATTTTTGTGAAGAACATTGCTCAAAGGTTGGAATTGGGAAAGAAACAGAAAAATGTGCCCGTTTGTAGTGCACAGTTGTTCATGGGCGGCAAAATGAGCGATGTCTTTTGATGTCACGTTATTAATTAGTATTACCACCCTTGTCAATGTGAACAAGAGAATTGCTCAAAAGATTACGAAACACAAGAATATTTAGGGAATAAAATACAAAGCGAGATTTAAAACGGGAGAATTTTGTGCAGCACGTGACACATCATTTATTTGTACTCGCCGACATTTGACTCTCTGTATATCGTATGAAGGTCAATGTGACACGGAAACTTTCATATAAATATATAATTTCACACCAAGAATATTGTGAGCCTCAGTTTTGCCTTTGAGGAGAGAAAAAATGTTCCCACTCTATTTGTCGAATTCGATTACAAAATTACACACCTTCTCCAAAAAACCAATTGAGAACACAAAAATTGCATTGGGGACTCGTATACACATAGGTTGAATGCGCAGGAGAGAAACAGACAAACCCACAACAAACTTGCTAGTTCCTTAGGCAGGAATACTCTATTACCGAGAATAAAGTATTGGAAACTATACTATTTGGTTTCGAGGCTCTAGCAACTCTGGATGAGTCGAAGAAAAAATAGCCACAGGTCGTAAGAATGCAATAATCGTGTCACAAACAACTCCACCGCCTCTCTCTCAGGTGGGCCACATGGCACACTACAATCCTTAATGTATTTATGTATTGACATTTTGCTAGCGAGGAAGAAACCTTATACATTCTTCGCCTGCCTGGAGAGAATGTAATTTTGTTCAAACTTGTAGCAATTCACGTCGGTTTTGCTACAAAGTTCTTTCGCATTTCGTGGAAATTCATGTGAGAAATTGCAGCCTGCAAAATGTATAATAAGAAAATTATTACCTGTCCCTTTTTTGTTTACATTGAAAATTACGTGACATTTCAAAAGTGACACACCGGCATTGTGTCACTCAAGCAAAGTGCGACAGAGTCAAGAGAAACATTCTCTGGCACAACACAAAATGAATTATGCACTTCAGACTCACATTTCCAGGTGTTAGTTGCAAATTTCAAGTCTACTTTGACATAAAGGTTTCAAGGCTGCAGTACTGAGAATTTTCTCGCAGCAGCTTAGATTTCTTAGCTCACCTGGATGAGTCGTCAAGTGTATCATGTACGAAGGAGCTTTTATTAACCTTTTTGAGAGAGATGAGAGCACTGCTGCATGAGACGAGTTTTTTTATTGAGCCAAGGTTGGTTGAATGTGAAGTCCAATTGCAAATCCTGCATTCAGTACACCTTTGCATTATGATTGTAATGAGAATACTTGTCGTGGAATGAATAAATCAATTAAATTAAATTAAATTAAAATCCTCCAGAAGGAATCCAATTCCAATCTAATTTCTCTTTTTCTGTATTGACCTGATCGATTGATGCGACTTGTGAGTGAGCCGCAAGAGATGAGCTCAACTTTTTCTCTCCCTTACTTGTTTTTCAAGTTTTTAAGTAACAGGAAATCAGTGGAGCACACACACAACTTTCACTTGATTAACCTTGAGAGAGAGAGAGAGCAAGTAAGAGTTCAACTCAAAACAGCAATGTTTCAGCAAGAGTTGTTGCGTATGCTTTCACCCTGTCTCGTCTGTCTGATTCGTCTTAACTCGAAAAAAGTTGCTCCCTCTTGTTTCAATACATGATGCTTACTCAGTTCCTAAAATCTTGGAATCTCTGCAAAGGTGTGTGTATGTTCAGGTGAAGCGCAAAGGTGTACTGAATGATGATATTGTGAACCTATTTTCTTTTGAAAGGAAAACATCATCAGACTGGTTGCAAACTTTAAAGAATTTTGTTTGTTTTTTCCTTTCTCATCCTTTTCTCTCTCACTGCGATAATTAGTCTCTGCAATTATGATAGAGAGAGGTTGGCGAAGGGTTCGCCAACTTGGAATTACTATAGGATGTGATAACCATTTCACATGAGATAAGGGTACAACGTCTTAATTTGAACGTTATCAAGCTGAGTAGCATAAATGTATTTATGTTCCTTTCGTATTTCTGTAATCGGTAATTGTATTGTTTTCTAAGGACACAAGCACACCAGCGTTATTCGTGCAAGCAGTCAGTTCTGCAAACGAAAACATGTTTGCAGTCAGCCCTTTGTGCTGTGACATTTACATTATTAGCTATTATTGTAAATGAGCATTTCTATAACAAGGAATTGAAAAAATGACCTTCATTTCATTGTGAATTACTACTCGCGTAGGTGTTTGCAACCAAAGCTTGCAAGCTAATAATCATATACCACTCCTAATGTTGACTATTGGCTTGGACAATTTTATTTAAATAAAGTACGCCAGATCTTTTCAATAGCCTAATTAATATCAATTAGCCTAATTAAGCCTTGATATTACAAATCACAAATGTGGCGATAATCGAAGTGCCAAAATACAGTCGATGCTCTTGACACTAATGGTCTCAGGTTGAACTATTGTGCTAAAATGTGCTAAAATTGCTCGATTTATGGTTGAAAAAACTATTAGGTTTGTTGGTCAGTTTAATCAATGCATCTATTGCGCCACTTTGAAACAGATCTTTGGCATTTTTATTATTTTCCCCCTTGAAGCAACATTATTTTTAGTTGAAGGAAGCCAATACATATTTGTTTTGTACGTACACTATTGAAATTTTTACATTGTCACTCTCTCGTACTCTCAGGTTTCATTCAATCAAAGATTGCCTTGAGTCGGTGGTCGTTTGTCAATCCACGCTTTGATCTTCGGCACCTCAAACACTCCCTGTCGATGCGCCTTGATCCCGGGATATTTGTCGAGCACGGTGGGGTCCACCCAGAGCTCCATTATCTCTGACCAATGCGCCAGAATGATATCCACCCAAGTCAAGCTGCTCCCGACCAGATGTTTGCCCCCGTTTTCCTTCAGCCGTTTTTCAACAACGTCAAAGTAGCCAGGAATAGTCTTTTCTATGAGTTGGGTCTTCACCTCGGCCTTCCTTTTCTCGTCATCTCCGTCAATCAACTCCATTTCTAAATTCAATTAAATCCACACATTTAATTACAGCATTTTACTTTTTAAAAAATCAAGATAAAACAACAATTTTCAACAGCAAATCGACAAAATATGATCATTTATTAATGTGGTGATACTTAATTCAACGTCTCTCTTTTGCACTAGTAGTTCATCGTGACACACAAAAGATACCCAAAAATCAATAGTCACGAAAGAGAGTGAGAGAGAAAAACCAATAAATGATGTAACAAACTCAATAATCCACTTTGTCCTCTTTGTTTGCGCAACAGACAAATCAATTTCATCGTTCCATTTCCATCTCTCATTGTATCTCTCTCTGTCCTAATGGAACATGCCAAAAGGTAAATCAAACAGGTACAAAACCTCTTTCTCTCTCATTCTCGATATCCATTTTCTCCCCGTAAAACTTGGAGAGATTATACATATATTATTAGCTCTATACAACCCTGCATTATACTTGCTTTCATCATCATCGTGATCGACAAGCAAAAAAGAAAAAGTTTTATACGAGTTCTTCTTCTTCATGGAGTTTTTCTCCATGTCATCATTATCATCAACCTGCACACAACTCACGACAACACGTCGACGACAAAGTATATGACACGTGTCTTGCGAGTGAGAGTTTTGTGTGAGTAATGTCTTCAGGTTCCGGGTGAAAGTACGCTCGCAGAATTTCAGAGAAAGAGTAAATGCAAAATTAAACAAACTTTTGTGTCTCTCTGTGTTCCTAAGCCCTTCGATTGGAATTAAGTTGTTGATTTGTGGATTCTTTCCCTCTCTCGTTGCTATTAATTGACACAATGCTACTGAGTTCATCGGTTGAGTTTGGTGTTTCGTAAAAGCTTGACAATTATAGAAACGGGTGCATGACACCAGAGTTTTTTTATGAAACGTTATGTGGTGGTGATTAACCTCTGCGTGTGCGAAACGCTGTGAACAACCATCGTAAAAATTAAGCTCTATCAATCTCTAGGAAAGTTCAGCCACCTTTGAGAATGTCCTTCACCACGTCAGCATACTCATCAATCTTGGCATTGTCCTCCGGAGAGGAACCTCCAAGCCCGAACTTGTTGCCCAGATAGCGGGCAATTGCAAACGACTGGGAGAGCTTGAAACCGTTGCTGTCCTCCAAAAGTGGGGCTCGTGAGTAGGGGTACTCTAAAAACAAATGATAGCTACTGCAAACCTCTTAGGTACAAGTGTGTTTGAAATTGCAAAAAAGATCAATTGTCAACTAACTCTTCTTAATTTCTGGATTCTTTTGCCACACCTCCTCATAGTCTATCCGGACATCCTCAAAGTCGGCCCCTCCGTAGGTCAGTATATAACGGGCCGGTTCGGCGAGCCACCGGTAGTTGAAGTAGGTCAGCGTATACTTTACCGGCATTTTATTTCCCGTTTGCCTCCGATAAACTCAGAACAAAAAAATATATCCTGGGAAAAAATGTCTGGACAAGACTGAACACCGAACCACAGCTTGTCACGCGCTTTTAATCTAAGCTCTAGTCAGGCACAAAGTTTTTTCTCGCACAAGATTGAGTTTGATTGCACACACTTAACACATAAAGAGCAATCGTATGTTGGGCCACCAGAGGATGAAGTGTGTCCCACCGCAATCAAGCTAATTGCTCTCTCACACACTTCAAAACTTGCAAAAACGGCTTTCGTTGTGGAGTCCGAGAGATACAGAGATAAAGTGTGTGGACTGGCATGAACTTCAAGAGCAAATGAAAGTCAAAACTAAAAACGTGTATGCATACATATAACACTTTCCTTCGCAAAAAAAGACAATCGTTTCATAAGGAAGTTTAAAGTCGGGAGGCAGAGACAAAGAGAGCTTCGAATTTATTTAGCTAACATTTTTATCATTTAAAATTTATACACATAAAATCTAGCACATTTAAAGGCATCTGCCTTGCTTGACATTGCATTTTTTGGTGCTGCGGTGACCAAGGTCAGCACGGTCTGCGTGCCGGCAAATTACGGCGTGTTACTGGGTCCACTGGACGCCTGAACAAACGACACAACAAAATTTGCCAGTACAAGCCCTGGACATTTACTAATAATGCATAATGTACGTACATATAATAAGTGATGTTATGTGATCGTACAACCATAATCCGGAATGCAATTCATAAAAAATCTTGTGAAGCTGTGAATATTCATCTCTCTGCTCAAATGTAGAGAGTGCAAATGCATGCCATACGCAACATGTTATACCTATGTAATCCTTTGCTTTATATTGTGTGTGCTCTCCTGAGACTCTCGCTCTCTCATCAAGCTCTCTTTTGTCCTGTCTCTGGAATACTCGAAATTCTATAAGCTCTCCACACAAAAAGAGTCAAGGTTGATTCTCCAGAGAGAGAAATGAGAGAGAGAAGTTTTTATTACGCACTGTGAAATTATCTTTACACTCAATAAACCCATACTCTACTGTGGCTTCGGATAAGACCACCACTCCTGAGTTGAGGCTTGTGTAAAAGAATGAGAGAGAGCGAAAGAAGAGGACCGAGTATTCATTATAATCTAACTTTTTATAAAGGCTTATTATGACGAGAGATTTTTTGCATGCATATCCAGAGTCCTCTGAATCACTTCACTTTAGTGTGCCCAGAGAGAAAGAAAGTAGCACTGATGGCTATACATAAAAAACCTGGCAAAGGGACAAAGATGCTTTGTAATAAATGATTGTTGCAGTTTTTGTGAAACGCCTGGACTTTTATAATGTTTTGTAGCATTGAACATGTAACAACACTACATACAAAAGGTGTTTGCTTAGAAAACCATATTAATTATTTTTTGCGTACGAGCGAAGTTAACAAAGGCAACAAACAGAATTTATTTTATTTCGTAAAGAAAACGTCGCTTTTGTAACAGAGGTTCAAACAAAAAATCAATTTTGTTGATTCATTTTAGAATTCATGTTTATAGCTACTATTGGAAGGCTCTTAGAATAACTGTCGCGGCAGTCAATATGATAGCAACTCCTGAAGCTCGGTCGAAACCAGCGCCATTGTCTCCAGGCTCTGAGCCATGTGCGCAAGTTCCAACTCCGAGGGGCATCGAATCGACTTGCTTGCAGTAGTGGCCATCGCTGCACTGGACTCGTTTCATGCCACCCTCCACGTCCACGGGGTTCTTCGTAGTGCCGACACAGGCGCTGTCATGATCCCCAACGCAAAGTCCTTTGGCATTGTCCCAGAACATGGTAAACGCGATCTTATCCGTCACAGGGCCTTCGCCACAGGCGCAGGTGTGGTTGGTTAGGTCGCAGATAAGACCGACATTGATGTCGCAGTAATTCTCTGGTCCACAATCGTTCCCGAACTTTTGAGATGAAGCCAGGAAAACAACGCTAGCCAGCACCAAAAACACTGCACCACTTTTTGAGCTACTCATGTTTCTTCAATTACTTAAAAATTGAAATAATAATTTTCAAACAATTCAATTAAAATTAAACCAGCTTCAAATCAGCGACTGTTGAAACGCTCTCGTCGACGCGATACATTCAATTAAAACTCATCTCTTGAGTTTGGTTTGGAATTTAATGATGAAATCCTCACGACTTCTATCAAATCTGCCCATACATGGTTGACGTCAGTCAACAAGAGTTTCATAGGAAAAATATTTGGCCTGTCAGGGGGCCTTTGTTAAAATGCAAATCTAAAAGGTGAGCTTTCAGCTTATCTAATATGATAATATTGATCATTTAATTCCCACCCAAAATTGAGCAGTTGTGTATTGCATTGTTCCTTTTTAAACAAAGGGTCGCTCGATGAGATGCTCAAGTATTACACAGAAATTTTCCTACGTGTGATTACATTGTAATTTAAGTATGGAACTATCTGTTGGACATTTTGTATCCTAAAATATGAAATGCATATTGGTTAAATCGAGGAGATATGTATCAGAAGCGCATTTAAATGGAATTTATAAAAAAAATTGTGTATACGGATGAAATGATGAATCATCGTTAATCATCCCCTGAATTTTCATTTTTTTATGCGTGGTGATGGATATTATTATGTGCTTAATTGTATTTGCTCTCTCTTATCTCTCATTCCACATAAACAGGATGGATTTTGTTTTCAATCATAAAAATTTTCGTTATCTATGCGCACAAAGGAGATTATGTTAGATTGCCAGAAAATTGTTCAAAGCACAATCAACCTGCCTTATGTTACAGCACCTATCTCTGTTTCCCAACACAATTCGAATGACCGTGTTGGCATTGACTTTCCGATTCCTGCACCGTTTTATAATTTGTGTTTTGTGTCTCTCTATCTCAATTTCTTTTACATGGAAGTCCAGAATGCTCACGATCACCAAACCAATATCAACCATTCCAATATCATCGGATCATCCAATCAACATTTCCAGGGAAGAACAAATGACCGTGTTGCGTGCATTCTTTGTCTCAGTGTCGATCATCATCGTTCAATCAGACGAGAATCATTAGATAACAACAAGTGATAATTATACGTTTGTGTGTCCAGTCCAAGGAAAAGTAAAGCAGAAAAACAATTTTTGAAAACATGTAATCGAAAATGATATATAAATTATATCTATTCCATAACAGGTCTTATAATTATCAATCAGACTACATTTATGTGTAGCTTATGTAACACACAGCGTGAATGACCTTTCCGTGAGCGCCTTATGCCACATATTTTTTTCTTTCTTGAATGTCCTTCATTAATTCCAATATACATTTACCACCATCCTACGCTTGGCTATACTCGTACACTTGATCCTTCATGTCCACATCCTTCATTTCTGGAATGAGGAACGCCACACCGGAAGCAATGAGGGCGACAATTCCGAAAATAACACAGGGCAAGTCGGGATACACGGTTGTCTACACAAAAATAAAAAAGAGAGAAAATGCCCTGTTTAAGGACAAGAGGATACTGCACCTGTCTAGTTTGTGTGGGTGGCACTTAAAAATCTTCCATTCTCCAAAAAAAATTCCAAAGCCTTTTTTCACTGCAAGGTGACGTAAAGCAAATACCAGTAAATCTGCCACGTAAGGAGCTGCAATCGAGCCAAATCTTCCCATCAACGTTCCTGCTCCTTGCCCCGTGGATCGAACCACCGTCGGGTACACCTCAGACACGACGAGATACAAAACGGTGAACGCGGTAGCGACAAAGAGCTTTCCAGTCATGGACAACAGGGTCCTCACGGTTTCGTAATCTTATTAAAACAACACACGACCGCAATCATGATATTCCCGTTTAAGCCACATGTCAATAGACATGGGAAGAAAGGGTGAATTGATTTGATTGATTTTTTCTTATTTTAACCTGCTGGAGTGATTGCAATTGCGAGGGCAGATAGCCCTGTGATGAGATAGCAGACAATAGTTGTGGGACGACGGCCCCAGCGCGTCAAAAATGGAATGGGAAGTATAGCCGAGGGCACTTCCATCAACGCTCTAGAATTACAAATAAAAAAACTCAGGTGTCATTGACATTTACACAGTAATTCAATTGTCAATAACAGCACCCTTTTATTACCCGAGAGCCACGAGCATGTAGGGATTACTCGTGAGGTTTGTACTGAAAGCAAAGCCATAGTACACAAACGCCACCGCAACAAAAAGGATCCACATTGTGCAGCTAATCTTCACCAGCTGCCGTGTGCTTAGAAGGCTTTTAAAGTTTATCACTGCTTCGACTAACTGTGTTTGGAGCCTTTTTCCAGCTCGATCTCCATTTCCAGTTTTGTCGACTTCGTTGGTTTTGGAGTCCTCATGATTCTCCTTCTGGTCTAAATAATGGCAATGCTGAACAGCCCGGAGAAGTTCTTCTCGAGACGGAGGTGGGTCCCTGCCGTTAATCTTTGCAATGCGTAGGAGAGCCTCCACGGCTGCGGCGTCTTCACCTCGAGACGCCAACCAGCGTGGCGACTCCGGGAAAATCCAGTAGTAGGACAGCAGACTTAAAGTGGTCACCGAGAAGGCGACCTGGAGCGTAGCCCAGTCCCGGATGTAGTAGGCGTATACCGACATGAGAGCATAACCGACGCCAAAAAACATGCTCCCGATGCAGTACAGTTTGGCTCGACCTTTGGTGTCACAATGCTCTAAAACTGGATCACAGAAGAATTCCAGAAACTCATGCAAACATTGCATTTTCTAACTTTAGTGGTTTTTAGATATTCATGATTTTTTACACCAAATGCTTGAGGCTTGCATGCATCCCGCTGTTCCAATCGCGACCAGCAATCGAGTCACAATGAACATGACGTATGATGTCGACAGACAAGTAAGGAAACCTCCAATAAGCACCAGAACTATGCCAATGAGCGCCGCTCTTCGCCTTCCAAGAATTCTGGTGAAAAAATGTCGGTTAACTGTCATTCATGCGAAAGTAAAAAATGTTCCAATTTTTTGTTGGGCAACCTGTCGTTGAGTGGTCCAAAAACCAAAGTCCCTACAAAAGCGCCCATCATATACGACGCCTGGATTGTGGCGACAAGGTAGCGCCGCCCACACACCAGATTAAACTTATACAAACAAAAGTTTCCTCTGCATAAAAACCTTCAAACTTTTAGTATTCTAGCCTTGCAAACAAAACTGTAGAGACTCACATCGGAAACGATTGTCGAAGAGTAGAGCGACTTGTCAAAGGTCCACTCTTGACACTCTGACTTTGACAAACCGTGACCAACATCACCATCACCCTCTTCGTCCCCATAATAGTCGAACTCGTCGACGTGAAAAATGAGATGATAGGCGAGATCAAAGTTACCCCCCGATTCAGACACGATGTGGGTGTAGTTGATATTGTAAAAGTGACACTCGTCGTATTTGATGGCGTGATGAAGGTCGTGTCTGTAAAATGTTTTAATTAACACATCAAATAATTCCTCGTGTTCATAGAAAGCCTTGAAAAAATACGATGGGCAATTTCACGGAGATTTTATATAAGCATATTTAATAATATGTAACAATGTTGACCACCCCAGACTGGGTGTCATACTTGTGAGAAATTGTGGGAATGGACAAGTTCTTGATCTGCTCCAGGGTCCAGGGCGTGTGATCCAACTCTCGGATGTGACACCAGTGGTGTGGTACAGCTCCTATGAAGATGTAGCCCATGTGGTTCCATGTCATCATCAGAAGCTGTTTGATTTTGATGGTTGGCCAAAAAAAAATTAGTCAACGTAGCTATGTAAGCTGGTGTTTTCTTTATGATCGCCTCAATTAATTAATAGTTGCTACCTGGAGAGAACATACTGCCAAGCACAACCATTGAAAGCGACCGTGGCCTCCAACAAGTTTGAAGGCTGTCTCGAACCCTCCGCCACCGCTTCCTCCGATGTCCCCCATTTAATTCAATCCTAATCTCTACTGAGACAATCCTGACAACGTGACACAAGGAGCCCTGTTTCCGATGGTTGCTCAATCAAAACTCATTAACACCACATTTCACACCGAATATTACGCAAATATATAGTCAGAGTTTTCTCTTTGCATATGATCGCTAAATTCTGTTATTACACCCTTATTAAAATTAAACGCGCACCGGGGAAGCGGAAAGTTTTCGAACCGACTTTTCAAACTCTGAATGAGGATTTCTATGAATAATACTTTCTTTCACAAAAAAACAATCCGCTTTGCAAGTTTGCAGCATAGTAAACTGTGTCCGATGAGTTTTTTCTTCGGCATCTTCTGCCCCAATAATCCATGTAATTGGCCAGGAGCAAAGTATCTTGCCTCACCATCCATATAATATCCGTTTAGCCTTGCACTCACAAGTCAATTTTTACGAGTTAGATAGCCGTTTGGCTATAGGTACAGCTTACATGAGATCTAAAGACGAGACGCGTCTTTAATGAATCTCTCCGTATTCCTCAGAGTAAGCTGGCTCCAACAAGATTGATCAATGCCTATAAATGTCAATGAATGTCAGGCAATTGCATTAAAAATCTCTCTTTTCGTGTCTTGTGAGCTTGATGTATGATTGAGAGCTTTCCATCCTCTTTCCACATTTTTTATGACTTTATTAATTAAAGTGTGTGAGTGTGAACGTCTGTTGGTCTGATGAAACTTTTGACATTTTATTTTTCTTCAGTGATGAGACGCTCTCGCTTTTTTTTCTTTTATATAGCTTTGATTTTCTTCAACAACTCGGCTGAATTTCTACAATTATTTCTAACGAGCCACTCCTCTGTGTTGGCCACTTGGATCGAGTAAAATAATAAATACCTACGTCGGATGGAGCATCTTCATCGAAGTGAAGAAACTCGTTAAATTTCCAGACAGATGCAAGCCTCGTGTGAATACTATCAAGTGTGAAGTTGTGAAGAGAGGTACGCATGGAAAATTGTGGAGCACAAAACAATTTTTGTGCGAGCGTTGTGTGGTGGTGGCATTGATGGCGCATCTGTGTTCAGATAATCTTTGCCACTTTTTTCTCACTTAATCCTGCTGGGGATTCGTTCAAGTTCACTGATAAAATTATGGAGTCGTAAAATATTGTTCACGGTTTTATGGGTATTTACTACACCGTTTTTTACCATCAAGGTGCTGATCAGGTATTTCTGTCTTTATTTAATTGATGCGTATGCATGTGTATGTAATTTTATGCCGTACTCCAGCATTGAACCAATTTGCATAAAAAATCTTTTAATAAACTTTTAATAGTAAAACTTCAAAACAACAATGCTCAACTGAGTTACAAGTTATTCTTTGATATGTATTTCAGCATGATTGCATCATTTCGTTTGTGCGTCATAATAATATTCTTAAAAATGCATTTTTCTTACATTAAAGGTATTTTTAAAATCTCAGAAAACACAATGTGTACTACGAAGTTTCCATCATGGATTGCTTTCTGCTCTTGATCCGCTCTCCTTCCGCCTGCAACTCAATCTCCACCACTTTGTCGCTCATTTCCAGCGTCTTTGTCTCTGGGAGTAGGAGAGCGACGAAGCCTCCGCAGATGGCAAATCCTCCGAAAATGAGTGTCGGCAAGTCAGGGTACACGGTTTGCTGTGAATTAGTGTATTTCAAATACAACGCTACACATTCTATCCCGCTGTATGTCAAACTCATTTTTTTGTACTATGTATCAATTATCAAACTTCTGTTAAATGCGCATTACCATCAGGTCCACAATGTATGGAGCAGAAATTGCTCCAATTCTTCCCATAAACACTCCGACTGCCAAGCCAGTCGTCCTCAGCTCTGTGGGGTACAACTCGGCTCCGAGGAGGTATATGATTGCGAAACCGGAGGAGACAAATAGCTTAGCAGACATGGCGAGTACGATACGAACGATGTCGTATTCTTAATTATCCAAATCAATAATTCAAACTTTCTGTCAAACCTCGAAAAAGAGTTGAATCTTTGACCTTTTTCAATCATTATTACCTGCAGGTGTCCTTGTCAGGCCCAACATGCAAATGCCGGTGATCATAAAAGTTCCAGCGGTCGTTGGTCGCCGACCAAGCCTCGATACGAATGGCACCATCAACGTGTAAGCCGGTACTTCCATTAAGCCCCTGCAACATGAAAACAACAAACAAAAACTTCCTTTATATTACTTTCTTTTCGCATCTTTTTCGTCTTTCCCCAGAAAAAGGATTTAATATCCGCTTATAAATAGCGACTTGCCCCAAGAAGACCAATAGGTACGGATCTGAGGTGAGATTCCCGGAAAAGACGATCCCATAGTAGACCATGGCCACGGTGGCGAAGAGGAACCAGAAGACAAGCGACCGCTTCCGGATCTCTGCCGTTCGCATGAGGTTCATGAAGTTTCGAGCAAAGCCTTTCATCCATTTCCGAGCCGTGGAGGCAATCACTCCAAACTTGGAGGGACTCTTCTTGTCACCAGAAGCTGACGAGCCAATCGTCCCATTATTAACTTCAGGAGCAGCCGTGTCCCCCGTGGGGAGAGCTAATGAGTTTTGTTGCTGATGAAGATTATGATTGTCTGCTTCATTGCAAATTCTGAGTATTTCAATGAGGTCCTCCCGCCTTGGCTCTGGGTATGAGTTAACCTTTGCCATTTTGTTGAGGTAGACAACAGCTTTGTCGTATTTGGCATGTGTGGCAAGCCATCGCGGTGAGTCAGGAAGAATCCTAAAAAAAAGACAATTCCACAAAATCCTCAGTTTTTTATTCGTCACTCAGTAATTATAACCTTTGGAATATTTGGAAGTAATACCAATAATAGACAATTAGACCACAAGATATAATCCCAAAGGACAATTGCAACTTGTCCCAGTCCCGCAAAAAGTAGGCAAGCCCCGGAAGGAGCATATAACCAATGGCAAACGGAACCTGGGTCACCATCCCCATCAAAGCTCGGTAGCTCTTGTCAGCGTGTTCCGTTACTGAGCATAAAACATAGAAAATAATTTTCAACTTGTCCCTCAAACGGCTAAACATCATTCCATGTTTCTTGATCCTTTATGTCTTTACAAGAAGCTTTTATATGGGCTTACTGAGCACAAAGCAGTTTTGCATTGAGCCGGCGACCCCGATTGACACAAAGAATCTCAGAAGGAGGAACATCCAGTAGGAGTTGGCGAAGCTCGCGAGAATCCCAGCGACAACGACAATGGACACGGAAATCAGCACTGTTTTCCTTCTTCCGAGAAATCTGTAATGATATAAAAGGAAGATTACGTACAACAATCCACACGTGGAGGAAATAAAGATTTGCTGTCGTATCTCTGACTCGCTATACCTGTCCGACATTGCGCCAAAGGTTAACGTTCCTACTAAGCCTCCAGCCATGTACGAGCCTTGAATCGTGGCTGCCATCCACCGATTCTCGCATACCAAATCGAACTGAGTGAGTGAGACAAAGATCAAAGGTTTTGTTTTAAGGCTTCTTTGAGATCAAAAGGAAAATTGATATTGTGGGCTCTTCCCACCAAAATATTGGAGGAAACCCTTTAATGTTCACTCACTTGCGTTGCGACCGTCGAGTGGTAAATGGAATGATTGTATGCCCATCGCGTACAATGTTTCGTGGTGACATTCTCAAAGGACACTTTAGAGTAGGCTTCCTCCCAGGAGGACGAAGATTCGAGGAGCGAGCCATAGTTGAGGTGGTAGTGCTCGCATTTGCTAAACTTGAGTTCGGAACCTTCTGAAATTCTTGTTGAAAAAAATAAACACAGAAAATCAATGTTTTTCATAATAATATTCACTCATGTTAAGGTGGAAAAAGACGGGTACCTCTCGTGTGGAATGGAAATGAGTTTGATTTGCTCCAGAGTCCAATTGGACTCGTGCAACTCAGTGATGTCACACCAGTGGTCGGGCACACTGCCAAGAAAGGCGTAGCCGATGTGGTGCCAGGTCAGGATGATGAGCTACAAATCTCACAAAAGAAATCCATATCCGCACATAAGTCAAAAATTGAATATTGATCAACGCGAAAAAAGTAATTTTAAATATAACTTAGGCCGTGAATCACTCTTATTTCTTCCTTGATTACCTGTAAGGACACTATGAACATCAGTCTCCACTGGAACAGGCCGTGACCTCCAACGAGATCAAAGACTCGCTCAAAGCCTTCACTCGTCCTCCCTTGCGATGGGCTGCCACCTCCCATTGTGTGTCTTTATTAAACTTTAGGACGATTATATAACTTTCTTAATCTCAACCAGGTCAATTATGGGAAAGAAATGGGGTTTTAACGTTTATGGGACGTCAGTTTTCTTTTCAAATCATTCAGTCAACTTTTCTGAAACATAAATGAAACACGTAGAAATATAATTACGTTTCAAAGGAAATGTTGGTACTGTAATGTACCTACGTAAAGACACTTCATTTTGACACTGGAAAAGCATTTAGACAGACAGACGCTCTTATTCATTTGGAAAATGTAATTGATTTTGTTTTCCAATTCCATAACACATCAAAGAAAAGCGGCGACGGCATGAATCGGCATTTGCGAGAAAAAATATGTAATTGGAATCTAGTGGACTTTGTACTCATTCTACCATTGTTTTATGGGTTTAATGTATGCCGAAGAGGATTCGCAATAAAATCCTCAATATAAAAATGCCCTGGCCGTATAAAAATATTGCTCTCTGCTCCCAAACCGTCCGTGTTGCTGCTCACTTGTCTGTCACTTTGTGTGAGACAGATTCTAGAGCTAGACTGACAGCACGGTGATTATTGAGCGAATGTGAGTCTGCACATTTTCTCTGCAGGCGAATAGATACGTTATATATAAAGTATCGACATATAAATATGATTGTCTACGTTTTTGTACCTACAGTTTTTGTTACTATTTTGATGCATCGCCTAAGTTTTTGCTACTGAAATGCTAGATAGAATGCAGTCAATGAAGCATGAAATGGTTGGGAGGCACGTTGGTATTAGAGCGTCATCATATGTCAGAGTTCCAGTCAGTCATAGTGAGCCTCTACGTGGCTGGTAAAAAAGTGACAAAATGACAAGGAGGAAAAGGATTTAAATAGGTGGTTCATACAATCGCATAACATGCCAATTTTTTCCCCGTCCAAAGTTCAGACAATGCGCAAAATGTTGAGGTGTTGCTCAAAGTACCTAAAAAGGAGTTCAATCTCTCATTTTACTGCGTTACAAAAGCGTGATTCTTCGCATTCTTTTATGTTTTACGAAGTTTTAATTAAATCTTTGCAGTAGTAATCTCTCTTTGGCTTTTTCTATATACTTTTCTATAAACAGAGCGAAATGGAGTGCGAAATCAATCGTTTTCACAAGAACGTTTTTCGTCATAATTTTTCTTACGAAAATTATAATGACATAACACATGTGAACACGCTCGTGCACCTGAACCGAATGGTCGGCATTTCACCGTAAACCTTGACATTTTCACAAAAATTATCCTTGTCAGCAGGCAAGAGCGTTTTTGTCACTCTTTGCGATTTTTACCACCAAATGGATCCTGTGGAGAGCTTTATGACTCCCTTTCTAATTTTATTTAGGCACACACACGCCCCTCACATTTTTAACATATATTTCCCCATCTGTCAATAACGCACAGGGTTTAAAAAATTATTTCTCGTTTCTAAAAAATGTGCTAGTACATACACCGATGGGACACACAGGAATCAGCGTCAGGCAGATGTGGCGATGAGGAGAAAAATGTCACAGAACACTTATTCGGAAGTGACAAGTCTCACCACACCACCACACGTTCTCGTGACAAGCGATGAAAAAGTTGGTATTTTTTAGAAACATGCGTGTAAAAAAATTTGTGCCACAATTTCCTAATGCCAGTCACACAAGAAGTAAATATGATTCGGCTTATAATAATTTTAATAATAAAATAATATTTTATGGGTTATTAAAATAAAATCATGCCTCCATTTCAAACGTACGTGATTCCATAAATATTATTAAATCTCGCTAATTAGAACCTCGTTTTTCGCTCTCTTTGACAAAAAGCATCCACCTCTCTTTCTCCTTCGACACGTTGACATCACCCAGAAAGAAAGGGGAGCATTCATAAAAAGAATTATATTTTTATCAACCCATACAGAGATAAGACAGGAGATTTCTAGATAAGATTCTCACCAAGACAGATACAAAAACCAAAAAGAGTCTCTCGCGTTACGTCAATATTTTTTTTAAATACATGACGACTTTTTCGCAATGTAAATATATTTTCTAATAAGTGAACACATGCTCACCATGGTCAAGGAGTTCTCCCTCTGAGTCTGTTTTTTTACGAGTTCAGTGGGCGTCCAGAAGGTTGACGTGGGAGGAAATGGAAATACACCGGGAAACTACTACTCATCTCAAAGACGAGCAGAGGCGAAGCATCACGCTTACAACTTTGCGTTCCGAAGTGAAGCACAATCCGTCTCGAACACTAGATGGTCGATACGTTCTTTATGTGTATTTCTCGCAAGCGCTCTGTGTGGCTGATATGACAAGGTCGTCTTACTTTTTTAAAACTCGTATTCACACACACATCTGCGTGATTAGAGATTTTGAACGAGTTTCACAAAGATATGCTCCTGCTCCAGATAATACGTACAAGAGGTATGGGTATTTGCTTATTATGTGTGTCTGTGTCTAAATTTTAAATCATACTTTTTCATGCCACAAATCTTCACACGTTTTCCCTATGATGTAAAACACAGACGCACGGTTGTGTAAGATTTGCAATGAGCAAAGCTTGTTTACAACTGAGATGAGATAAGATTCTAAGCAAGCATCTCCTCCGGTTTTCAGACAAGGAAGGACACACGAAAGGAAAAAGGAATGGGAATATGATGGGGATATTTATAAATTCATAAAAATCCCCGAATATTTCACACATATGTACTTCCTCTCCTCGTTCTTTCAAATGAACACACTCGCACGTTTTGAAGGAGTGTAGAGATTTTTCTCTTTCGTCCGAATGGAGAAAAATGGAATCCGGCAAATAGCCAAAAATATATATAGATAATGTGTCCTATTTCAAAGTGCTAACTTTAGTTGTGAACTTCAAGTCGCGATCGAAAGGCATCTCGTCTCTCTCACCCACCGCCAAAGGTATTGCGCAAATTCCTTTGCGGAACAGCAAGCAAAACCCGTATTTTTTCCGAGTGCAACAAGTGAGTCAGCATTCTTTTTTAAATAATTGAAATTTACTGTAATTATTAAGAGTAATGGTTTAAACTTGACTATCGGCATATTTGCTAACTTTCAGAGAAAAAGAAAAACTTGAGCAAAAATGAGTTTGAAGGGTGAGTGCAGGAAGACCATTCTCGACGTGTTGAAGAAGGAAGGAATGCCTCCAATCATTGACAAAACGTACAACTCAATTTGGGAAGCGTTTGCAAAGACCCAACCCTCCGTTCTCAGCTCTCAAGGTTTGATATTTAGTGCTATATTTTTCCAAGTGAATTAAAAGTAAATATCACCCAAAGTGTGTAGATTTGGTTATCAGCTCTTTGTATTATCTTTGTTTTGAGCTCTTGAGAGTACAGACAAAATTGAAAGTGCAAAGATAATCAAGTACATGTTTGCCCCCGCCCAATTAATGCAAATATTTGCTTTGAATTCTTTTATGCCATGTAATTGCTTTTGAATTTAAAGTCAATATTGCTCAATTTGCAGCCAGTTCCACTGGTCAACTCGTCGACTCGGATGTGTGGGGAAACTTGCAAAAGGCTATGGAAAAGTTTGGGGTCGCCCCCAACATCGCCAAGAAGGTCATTGCCGTTCTGAAAAAGAAGTTTGGAGACGAGCCTTCCCCTTCCGACCTGAAGGCGATGATGTGCTAAGTCACCGATGTTATTCCTCGTCAAAATTAAACTTGACTCTTTACTCTTTAAGTAGACTTAAGTTACACTCTATCTAGCAAATAGTCTCCACTTTGAAACAAAAATCACAAAGAATAAGCCAACAAATTATCGTAATTATCATTTTCATTATCAAACTATTTCCCATTCTTTTTGAACGCAGAGACTCTAAAAAAGAAGATGTGGATAAAAAACACACAAAAGAACTGATCATGACGAATCTCTCTTTCTGTTGTTTTTTATTTTGTATTTAGCAAAGTCGCCGGGGTTAATATGGGTATTAATGTGTTTCAATTTGTCCAATTTGTAAAAATGAAAAACTTTGTAAACTTTGAAATTGTATCGCCATCGCCTACAGCTTCGGGCATCAAATTGCAAACAGAGAGGGCAATGAGCCATTTATTGGTAATAATTAGGAAGCCATGTGGTGGTAATTAAGACTCAGAATGCTTTTTTCTGGAACGTGAATGTGCCGACGAGACGAGATGAGCATTTCTTAAGCATGAAATCATCAATCTCTCTGTAGAAAGCTGACGCATCCTTTGAAAAAGTGATTCTATTGCCAACTTCAAGCCACACCACACACTCACGTATATTATAGTATACGCGTCATTTATGCTAAAACATGCGTAATTGAGAAAAATGTCTCCACGTATAATTAGATAATAAATAATATATCTATTGACAGAGAATAAATAACAATTCGTCAAAGAAAATGTCTCATGATTACCTTCAGTTCAGATCCTGAGCAATGTTACGTAATTGTGTTAATTTATGTGTAAATCGGTGAGCATTTTCTGATTTCGAGTTTGCAGTTTTTAAAACAAGTCGGAGGAACTGCTGAGCTCGTCAAGGAAGAAAAATATACGGGAAGCACATACCACGCACACACGCTGCAAAAATATTATAAAAATTCAACTTCGGGTATTGTTATATAAGCACGAAATCCCTGTCTCAGTAATGGACCATTTTTTTTAAATAGACGACATGTGGGCTGTGAACTTATTATCAAAGGGAAAATATTTATGGGTTTATCACTCAACTATGCAGTATCCTTGTAGTGGTCACAATTCATGCAAATATCTTGCTCTTTGCATACAAACTTTTTTTCTTCACACTTTTATGGCTGATGTAAATAATGGGTATTTTCTTTAAAAAACTAGAGATATATTTTGTCACACATTCGTATTTCGCGTGTGTCCTTTTTTCGTCAAATGGAAGTAACACTCTCTTGACTTCCAGCCAAGAGTCAGGTCGTCTCCCGTCGTTCGTCGATGACGAAATGTATAGCGAAATGAGAATGTGCAGTGCACGTCTTTTTCTCTTGCTTACATAAATTATAACACTGTTTTTACACATGCTCGAAAAATGAGAAAGAGAGACAAATGGACTTCACGTTACAGTATCTTGCGATAATAATCATCGTCACCACATGGATGTAGGGATGTTACGTGTAATGTATGTTTGCATTTAAGCGCAAATGGTGCATGCACATGAACACGTAACTAATCTATTGGAAAGAGTGGCAAAAGGGAGAGAGAAATAGAATTAATAACACTTTTGACAATGAATCTTTCTCCTTGTCACACCATTACTGTTCACATTAGCACGGGAACCCGGCGCGGAGCAGAGTTCATATCATTATCATGATGATCATAATCATTTTTAGGGAGAGAAAGACCGAGTCTCTTTATCATCAATGAAAGTCAACCTTGCATGGAAAAGAGCGGTTATTAATATCAGCATCTTTATCTCCAGACGATAGCGCGTTAACACAATATAGCGAAATAATATGCATAAACTTTGTATTTAGCAACGTCGTTTGCTATGCTGACCGTTATCGTTAATATCACATGATGATCACACGTTCATTACGCTCATAATGCAATGTCCCTGGTCGCTCTTGATGACGATTTTATGCTGGAGCTCTTGAACTCAATTTAATAGCTAATGACGTGTGTGGACTATTAGGATTAATGATTTAAAAATGAGACTTCCAGAAAGATAAAGGCAGAGTACGCAAAAATTAAGACAAGGTCAAGGATAAGTGCTCGCTTTTATAAAAGGACCCAAAGATCCATTTTTGCGACTGATAAATTTATAAGCTCTGTTTTAGGACAAGATGAGCTTCATTTCATTGACACTGACACGCATTTTAAAGCAAATTAAAAGCTTTACAATTACATTTAGTTTAAAGTCTCTCTCCTCCCTGAAGGAATTTGCATATTGTGGGAAGCCCAACGATCTTAATAACGAAATTTATTTTCCATTGTTAACCTGTATTAAACAACAGGTAGTGCGACTTGTTGCGAATGAAAGGTTATAGTAAATACAGTGTGACTGTAGATAAGTAGACTTCTCCAAAATGCATGATGATTTATGGAGGCTTCCTACGAAATGGAAAAGACCATTATTTCACGCTCGTGAAATTTAGCATCATTTTCCCATCACACGTTAGCAGACATCTGCTCACGTCGAGTGAAACTACGCTCAGAACAGCCCAACCTTCCCTACTCGGACGGGAATCTCGCAGAAGTGCTCCGAGATGACGGTACAAACACAAAGTCTAACTTGCTGCCAACTTTTATTTCGATCTCGAGTTTGTTACTCTCTCACTTCGTTCATCAGCCGCAGCAAATAGCACAGAAAAAATTATGGGAGTGAGAAACTCTTTTAATGTATAGTTCGTGTGCTGTACTTGTGCCTCTGTGTGGTTTGACATTTTTGCGCTAAAGAGTGTGTAGTTATATATATAAACTTATTGTCAGTGTACTGCGCTTTACAATGACAACGCGCCTTTCAAAGTGGGTTGTGAATACACAAAATAGCGTAATACAGCTATATAAAAATGTATGCCACTCGTGAAAAAAGTGAAGATCGAGCTAACTCACCTGTGAAGTTGGGATTGACAAAGTTGTCGCATTGCAAAATGCGCATTGTAGTTCGGATCGACGAAGTAGTAGTCACCAGTATTCCTCAACTCGACCCAAATTGTGAAAATGAAGTTGCCAAAATTAAAACGTAGAACTTTGTTTCGACCCACTTGACCATTCTGACATTTTGCAACTTTATCAGAAAATCCATAAAAAGGTTACAACACAAGGGATTACTGTCTTTTGAAATCATGAAACTGTATTTTGTCAATTAAAACCAAACTCTCAATTTGTACAACTTGTTTCACACCCTGAACAAAAACAAAACGTGTGTGCTTTGTGCCCAGTCGGCACTCCACACAGAGCGAGAACCACAGTTGAAAAATGAGCCGTTTTTGGAGAAACCCGCAAACCTCTCTTTTTGGCTGCCCGAATCTTCACCTCGTCTCATTTTCCGGAGGCTGTCGGCTTTCGTGATGATTATTTGAGTACGTTTTTGGCTCTCCATAACACAGTTTCTGTTGGCACTGGGCGTATTTAGAGCATAATATTATCAGAGCAGTTTGACGAAATGTCAACGAAAATGTGTTTGCTTTTTCTACTTTTTGGCACACCTCATCCATTCTCCCTAGAATTCCATCAGAGAATACAACATTTTTAAAACGCAGTTAATGCGTTCTCCGTGTTTGCTTAGTGCATCAACTGCATCCTTTTATGCACTTTTTCTTGCTTTGTGAGAAACTGTGTTATGCAATCACCTCACAAGGTACCGTAGAGGAAGAGAGTTGTATGGAAAAGGTCTTCTTATGGTCTTAAAACTCAAAGCCCATTTGAAAAATATTGAAAACCAGTTTTTATTGCACGTGTGACCATGAGGTTGCATAAACCAGGAGCATTTTCTCTTTGTAATTAGCTCGTAAAACGACAGGAATAGCGAAGGGCTCACTACTGGAATTTCATTTAAAGGACATTTAACACCAAGAAAAAAAACTGTTGGAAAATTCCTGTTGCTCACATCCAAGCTTATGATTGTACAGAAGCTCACTCATCGTGTGAAACAAATTGAGATAAAAAGTTGAAAATAAAAATTCCTCGTTATAAATGCAAAGCAAAACATTTTAATCGCCTTTTTTACATGCTAGTCCATGAACACAATGCATCGCTGCTTGTATCTAAATTATTTTTAGAGAACGTATTCAAATCGAATTCTTATTTTTAGTCATGATTGATGACATGACATTTGCCTCATTTGGCTAATGCTTAATTGACAAAGACGTCTTCTCCTTCTCTCCCTTTCCCATTTTTAGCCACTATATTATCATATCATTTTCCCTTGTCATCCTTAATCACCCGTTGCGAATTGGCCTTAGAAAGAGCCTGAGAGAGATGAGAAAACCGTTTTTGGACAAACCGCAAGAAAGGAAAGCATAAAAAATGTCTATACATCCTTATTATCCGTTTTACTTTACTCACTCTCCCCGGTCAGTACCAGAATGAAATGCTCACACACAACCTCAACGTTATAACTTTTTTAAAAATTCACTTCATTCACAAGCTGCTCTTTCTAGTCTCCGAAAAAAATTTATTCATTCATGTTTCCTTTTGAGATACGCACATTTTCATAAGTTGAGAATAAAATTGTGCACTCATAGGTCATACCTACTTAAACGCTCTTACTACACACGCCTGCAAAGTGTGAACAACTTCCTTCCATCATCATCCGTTTTTACCACACCACCAAACTATACTTAACATCTGCCATCGTCGTGTCGGTTTCGTTAACAGTCTGTGATTTCCTGTTGACTCAAGACTAACTACAGCGTTATTCCGTTCGGTTTTTTAGCCAACAATAACCATATGGATGGCAAAAAGGACTTTTTTTATGATTACGATTTCCAAGCTTAACAAAATGCATGTGGTTTTCTAGCCTTTTTCTAATCGATATTTGATTGTTGTTGACCAGCTTGTTATGTGGCGGTAATAGTAAATAGGATTTACGCAAGGGAATCTTTCCACGTTTAAAAAATTATTCAAGGAATTTTATGTTTTGTAGAAAGTCAGAGTTTCCATTGAATTGCTGAAAAAGGTGTGCAGATGTTTTTCTTCCTTAAAATACTTTTCTTCAAGTAACGACCGCAGTTTTCGTGACCATCATCTCATCATCAGTTTTTGTGGAGATTGAGTGTGACAATTGTGTCGATTCTAGAAATGATTTTCATTCGTTAAACGATTCCAGATTTGGACAGATATATTGTACACATACAGAGAAACGCAGCAACAATAGGAAACATGTTATGCGTCAGCACAAAAAAAGCAGAAACTCTTAAGCATCATTTTTTACGGTGAAGAGAGAGTGACATAACACAAGACTTGCCCAACATTCGAGAGCCTCTAGAAAAGAAAAAAAAGGTTTAAAAAGAGATGACGATAATGATGTGTGGTCCGTGAAAAAGGGCTTATAAAATGCACACATTTGAAATCTATCTTCAATCTCTCTGGTCCATAAGCCACCAAGCAGGAGTACAAGAGTTTTTTATGAGCTTTGTTGTACCAGAGAAAGAAGAAGAAACACCTGCACCAAAGAAATTGTATGCTTTTCATGATATTATACATAATATTATACTTATGTGTGTATTTCTCTGTGCATTGATACAGATCCCTTTTTTACTCAAAAAGTTTAAGTATCATTGTCGAATGCAGAAGGAAAAAATGTGTGGTTACACCCTTTCTAGCTTTTTTTAATTCCTTTTCCGCCTTTCGCCTTCTTGTTGAAACTCGGTTAAGTTAGATACAACCATGTGTGTTGACTATCGGGAACGGTGAGAGATCTGTTGCTTAAAAAAGGAGAATAAAAACCACTCATATCACATTACTTCTCATGACTTGTACAGAAAAGTTTACAATAATTAGCATTAAAAGGTAGGCATTTTTTAAACGTTGGTACAATGTGCATCGTCACTAAAGACTTTTTCTTATGTATCGGCTCACTGCGGTAGAAAAAGAGAGAAAGGGGTGGCTTTTTGTGTGACGTAATGAATTACTCATTGTGCAATCAGAGTGTTTGGAAAAGGGTTCTCAAACCAACAGAGAATTCTTTGTCATTTGAGAAGATGCACAACAAGGTGCAATCACATAACAAAGGTGGTAACCATTGTATGACACAGAACATCAAGATGATGATGATGACACTGACAATACTCTGTGACATGGGCAGTAGTAGTGATATTGATTAAACGAATAGAGAGTCGTTTTGTAAGATTTTACTTGAAAAAATATCTGTTTTCCAATAATCAATTGTTACAATAATGTCTCCAAATGTGAGGTAATGGGTAACGGCTAATGATGACGAAGCTTATTTTGTGATTATCATGCCAGATATTTACAGCAGTTTCCTACAACCACATAGCTCATCACAGGAACCGTTAGCTGCGTAAATTGTTCAATTTTTTAAAACTTGCAAACTAAATGTTGCAAAAGCCAAAATTTTTGATAAGTTGTTTTAAGGACTTCACTGGACGCAAAATCATTTAATTATGAAACGGAAGTGGCTCAAGGTACTGAGACCGCCAACAACCAACACATATTTTGGCATCCATCGTCCGATAATTTAGAAAGCAGCTCATTTCTCAGACTGCCAACACCGGGATTCCTTCATTTCTCTTTTGAAAGGCCTGCAACAACGGCAGCAACAGAGAAAAAACCAGATCAGGAAATCCTGTTGATCTTACATATTCCTTCATCCTTCTCTGATCTTCTGCCTTCTGCCACGGCCCAGACACGTAGAAAAAGGTGTTCATATGCTTTCCTACATGCTCACACATGGGTTCCGGTATTTTGGCCAGAGAGAAAGAGAGAGCAGCTTAAAAATGTTAAAAAGACGGCTAGTTTTCTTTGTACTGATCATCTGCCACAAGGGACAACGTGTTGGGCAATATAGGAAAAAGGAAATATGATGATCATGACGATGATGCTTGAGAGATCCCTATTTATGTACGGCTAACCATATGATACAGAATAAGAAATTTAAGGAAGAAGGGTAAAAAATTCGTATACTTTATTATTAATACACGATAATACAAGCGTTTAACACTGTATTTTTGGCTTCCTAACTCTTTAACCACACATTTGGCATTCTTTTTTTCAGGAATTATATATCTGACATACATGATATACCTTTGAGTCTTTCCCAGTTTGTTGGTGGTAAAAAACGCATATGTTCTGGACACAAATGTTGAGGAAGTGAGGTGAGAGTGGCACGTGCTCAGAAATAGAGAAAACTATGAAAGACACGGCAGCAGCCGGCTTGGAAAAAAGCGAATGTGTGTGATTAAGTTAGTACAAGTCTCTTTTTCCATATGTACTTCCTTCCTTCCGGATGCGGATGAGGAGAGAGTTTTGAGAGGGTGTCGTCATTAAAAATACAATTTTTTTCTGTATGTAACCAGCTGTGGACATGGAGGACGTTTTCGAGCACATCCACACATCTGTTCGAAACTACACACCCTTCTTGTATTGCCTCACAACAAATGCTTCCAATAAATGTCAAGCACATTTCGTCATCCGCTTTATAATCTAATGCTTCAATCAGCAGCAGATGCAAATAGCGGAGAGCTGAATTAATTCAATTTCCCCTGATTGGATTTGCATCATTTTTGCGAGAAAAAATGCCTTTATCGAGAACATCTTGGCGAAAAACGTTGGAAATTTGGGAATTCGATGCGGTTTTTATCTTCTTCCAGAGAGCAAGAGCATGTGGCGGCCGGCACAGAATATGAAAAGTCTTTTGGTGAAGATCATCTAATTTCTCAATTACTTTCAACAAATGGTCAGCAGCTTACAACTTTTCACATTTCTCCTTGTCCAGCTGCCCACCTTGTGGGTAGGCAGGACAGAAGTCGACAAAAAACTGGTATGTAAACGTGCGTTTACCGTGTGTGGCTCCTTGTTTCACCCAAAAAACGCATGACTCTTGTGAGGAGCTGAGGTGAGAAATAAGATCAGAAGAAACGGATCACTTTCCGTCTCCCTTTTGTCAGACTGGACATCATCGTCGTCCTTTTTATTTTGAGTACATGATTATGGTAACCCTTTCTTCAAAAAAAAATTATTATGATGATCTCTGCTGAACAACATGTCGTCAGCGTAAATGTGAAAACTTGTCCGGAAAAGAGCAAACACCATCACGTCTGTCTGCTGCTTCTTTGTTACACACGTCATCCTGTGCTTATGTGAATGGCAGCTGGATAATATTGGTTTTTCTGGGAAGGAAGATGGTAAAAGCATCAGCAGGCAGTTGATGATGATTTGAGCACATAAGGTGTGGGTGAGTCGAGTAAAAATGAGTCACATTTCATACGATTTAAAAAAAGCATGTAATTTTTTTAGTTAAAAAAGTAGCATAAAAGTTTCCAGTAGCTGAAATGGCTTATGTAAGGTTTTCCACCTCAAATCCGTTTTCGTAATGCTCTAATTGACACAAAAAACCACACCTGTGCGCAAGTGCACTCACTTTTTGGTGGAGCGGTGATGAGCAAAAGAACGGAAGGAGGCTGGAGGAATGAACGGAAAACGAAACGGATGACCAAGAAATGTGTAATATTATGCCGCCTAAGCATATGCCTGGATAATAAGAAGTAACAAGAAAAAAAAATCAGGATTTTTGTCGCGGTACACCCCTAGTAATATACGAAGAGTGTGACTTGTGTGAGAATCGTGAAGGGAGACTTATTTGGTTATCAAAAGAATTCATCTTTTTCATACATACACGATTTATATGCCAGAGAGTGGACTACCCCTCTCTTCCTTTTTTGGTGTTACATAAGTTACATCATCATGCAACCCCTGTGACTAAGAATTTAAAGGAAAGGGTGAAAGAAATTCAGGGAACAAGAAAGGCAGTTTGATTTCATGCAATCCACCTGCTGTCTCCCTTTATTCCAACTCAAAAGACGCGACATTTGGATATAGTTTCGCTAAAAAGAGGGTGTCCGTTGGACAAAATCAGAGAGAGACAGAGGAAAAGGGCTTTTCTCTATTTAATATGCCTTGCTCATAGTGGTGTGTGCCACCTGCTCCAACTCCGGTGGTGGTTTTTTGGTGGAGTCGTCGTCTTTTCCTTGGCTGAAGTCAACCATGAAAAAAATGTGTGCGTTGAAGGGATCCCCTAAAACAATGGAGTCAACATTTTTCTATGTTTGTCTTCCAGAAAGGTAATCAGCAACACAGAAAATGAGTGCATGAATGAGTGGATGCCACCTGTTTACAACAACACGTCTTCTGTAAAAAAGGCACTACACTTGGCTAAGTTTTTTGGCCGTTTACTCTCTCAAAAGATTTAAGGGAGAGCGCTTTATTCTTGGGAAGCTCTAAAAAAGCAAAGAATTGAACAAACAACAATATCCTTTATTCAAGATTAGTATTTTTTCTTGTCTTCAGAGGGTCAGAACACTTGCGTAGTTTACTCTGAATTATTTATTACATCTCTACTTATAAAATCGCCAAAAACGGGGGTAATTAGCCCGAAAAAAGATGCTACACGAAATCCGAATTAACTTCTTTCGACACAAGTTTGAGGGAAAAATTTCTTTTGTAACTTTTTGTAATGCTTGTTCACTTTTTCTGCGCGTTTTATTTTCGAGAGCTTGTTCCAATGTGTTCTTCTAGCGATTTTTTCACGGTAATCTGATTACCACATCATCATCATCCTCATCTCAAGATGTATAATATTCAATGGTGATTGCTTCCCATCTTGTTTACTCTTTCTACTCATTTTCAGCCGAAAATGAACATCTCTCGCTCATGAACATGTATTGCACACACAAGACCACACCACCATCAGAAAAAAAATTTTGCATCTGCTTTTCTCTCTATTCACCGTATATCCTCCTGAATAAAATGTGCATATAGCTATGTAAGGTTTTTTCCACGGTGTCTGGATTTCGGTTTCGGTGGGTTGCCTGCTTCTCACTTGAGAGAGAAGTCCGTTCTGGAGTGAAGATTTCACCTTGTGCGACTCTCTCTATGTGAATGAATGCCAAAAAAGATGTGTGGATTTTCGAGTGCATAACTCCACCTGTGCCTGACGGAAATAAAGAAGATCTCTCCTTATTTTTTAATGCAGAGAGAGACGAGGTCTTTGTTCAACAAGAGGAGCGTAGCGGTGGAAAAAGCAGGTGGTACAAAAACACTCGAACACGGTTGAGATGATGAGCATAGAGAGAGAGAAATTAAAAGAGATGTTTTGCCCTTGAAAGGAGAGAAAAGTTATTTTTGATCTTTGAAAATTTTCTCTACTCATAATTTTCTCATAAATTTCATCTCTGTATCTTTTTAAGAGCAAAAATTCGTTGTCATCATCATCATCATCAAGTTCGTCTTAATTTCTTCAAAATTCTGTAGATTGAGTAAAACATTTTTGATGTTCTTGAAACATTATGCAGCAATTTTGCTGTTCTGGAAAACAATTAAACATTGTACAAAGATGCCTTTCCACAATTGACCGAACTCTTTGAAATCTGAAAATCTAAAAATATGTTCAAACTTAATAATAAGTTTATAGGTCTGTTAAAATACACACGTCAATCGAAAAAGCAACAACGGACATTTGTTATTAAAAGCATGACAGTGAATCGGCATCTTCAGATTTTATTCTCTGTGAAAACTCGCTTGAACCATTTAATTATTAACTTTGTACATTTGTAAAATATGATGCCTTAAAACGAATATAAAAGCAGTAAAAATAATTAGGTAAAAGAGTTGATTTTATAAGTAGATTTTGTGGCTACTGTCTTCAGAAAGAAGTCAGCTATATACTTTCAACTCCAATTAGCCAATTTGGGTCCAAGCAGAGCTCAAGGTGACTCCATCGCATCACGAAAGCATGAATGATGACTGTCATATGACCGTCACCATATTTGTCTGTCATATTTTCGCATGTTTGACTGTGTAAATTGTGCTTTTCTTTACCTCTTTAGGTCCACCTGCTTCCTCTCACTCTTCCGATCATCTCAGCGTCATCATCATCATCACCATTCTCAAAACTCAAGACATATTTCTGAGTTTCTCAATAATATACATATATATTTTTACAACGTCATCATCATTCTTTTTTTTGCAGCCAGCAAAAGCAATGTGCACACAACCCTTTTTTATTCTTTCTTTCATAAATAAAAACTTTCAGGTGCATAATGCGCTTCAGAGATTTTTCTTTTTTAGTCTCTCTCTCTCTCTTATTCGTAAATGAATTCCACCCAAAAATTATCCTATTCTCTGTCTTCATTCATTCATTCCAAAAATGCTATTTACTGGGACTTCCCCCCAATTTTTTGTCTCAACAGAAAAGCTAAAGGCTCACAAGGCACATTCATGAATTTCGTCATACTCTTTCTCTGGAACGGTGGACTCACAGCCGGGGAGAGAGAGTCTCGGCGACAGGTGTGTGAGTATGATTCACTCTTCAAGGCGTTCTAAAAAGAGTTTTCACAATGAAAAAGGATTTAACTTTTAGAGTCACAACTGAATGAAATTATAATTGAGAGAAATTATGTGTCGTATCCCTAACAGACGGAGGAGAGGTCCATATTTTAAAGACTCATCTCGATGCAAACTAAATAGTTTTTTATGTAGCTTTCTTTTCATATTTAAACTACGCTACTAAAATAAAAAAAAACGCATACGCTTTCAATTTTGGGAGATGAATGCATCCGACTCTCTGGACAAAGTGAGGTGAACGTGTGTTTGAGACTCCACCCCATAGTGTCACCTAAAAAGGCATCCTTGAAACGCATATTGTTGGACCGTGTGTGATAAGCACATTGATGATGACGATGAACTTGAAACCATGTTTGGCTTCTTTAAAATTAGAGAAAGAGAATAGCCATTCATCAAAAGCTTAATTTGGACTTTTCGACTTCATCTTCAGCTCTGTTGATTGCAACACGCATTATTCGAAATTCATATAAGGAAACTCTCTCATATCGTCTCATTTTGTCTAACGTATTGATTTTCTTTTCCAGATGTAGCGACTTCCAAACTCTTCGGCTTCTCGCTCGCCCTTTGTCCTTTTTAGTGCATCGCGACGTTCCGTTTGTAACAATAACATGATAATAATAATGCACATGTTCTTTTAGTCACAAACCGCAGAAAACGAAGGATTCAAATGAAATCATTTGTGCACCCAGTTCACTGGCCATCTTGACTTCTGACTTGCGGAGGAGTCGGTAAAAAAGAACGAAACAGCAGAAGCAGCTGCACTAGATTCATTTTCTCTGACCATATACAACCGCATGTTTGTGAGTTTCAAAAACTCTTTGTATTTTTTAAGGGTGAAAAGATTTGAACAGGATTTTTCCATAAGAAAATCAAGGGTTTCTCCTCAATCAACAATGGAACAGATCATAGTCTTTTTTTAAAAAGCTCAAAAAACCAAGGAACACACCATGCCGCCGGATGTTGCTCACTCTCTGGACGTAGTGAGCTTTACTTTTTTAAACTTTTTTGGCAATTGGTTTTCAACATTTTTCCTTTAAAAACTCAATAAACCCTCTCAACTCATGGCCGTTGCACCAGAGACTCACCTCAACCTCCTTTTTTGCATTTGCTTCTCCGCTTTTGGCAGATGTTTTTCTTCCCTTGATGAGTTTTTGGTGCAAAGTACACTTTTCCTCCGTGGTTAATGTTTGTTATGCTCGTGTGGTGTGGGCTATATGAGCTTATTCAAACTCTTTCTCTTCCCGAAAAAGCCGCATTTTAAAGACTCGAAAAAAAACGCATGCAAACACCAAATATTTCCTTTAAGAAAGTGAAGACAAAAGGCTTCTAACTTTACAAAAATAATCCAATAAAAAATTCCGCTCCTTTTTTCGCCTGGTGCGCATTGTTCTTTCCGATGAGAGGAGATTACATAGTTTTAAACACCCTCGAAAATTATTTTTCTGGGGAAATGCTCTCTCTAAAAATATACAGTGAAACAAGGGGGGCTGTGAAGTTAGAATTATGAGAAGAAGATGTAAAAAAGGAAACAAGGAAAAAAAACGTCGAGAGAAGCAAAACACATTTTATGTAAGGAGAACACAGAGAAGCGAGACCGAGATCACCAGTGGAGCATGTAAGGACGTTACAAGATGAAGAAGCCCATAAAAATACTAGATATACGTAATACAGTATGCCGTCTTTGCAGGCTATGGTGGGGTTGGAATTTTTCCTGAAAATACTTCAAGTATGAATGAGATTCTTTTGTTTGAGGAAAAAAGGGTAGAAAAAAGACGAGACAAGATGATGATGACGATGATGAGTGGCACGCGCCCTGCGCACACACATACCAAAAACCCATAGTTATATAGCCCAGTGCATTTAATTTACTCACCTTGTGTAACGCTGCAATAAAAAGAGAGAGAAGATTTTTGGTAACATAATTTTTTCGTAATATTTAAAGAAACACAAACGAGTGCAGGTGACTTTGACTCGAGTATAATATAATATGTATTTATTTTTAGCCCTCTCCCCCGAAAAATAGGGATTGTGTGGAAGAAATTAAGAGAAAAATCAAAGTGTGTGAAGATATGAATCTTCATCGCTCACACACCAAAATGGAACAGGTGTGTGTAGGTGTTTGTGTGGATTTCATAGTTGAAGAAAAAAGAGATGAAACCGTAATTTTTTTAAAGAAAGAAATTAGGATGCGGTCCATCGTCCATCCTTATCGAGAGTTAAAGCTCTTGATATGCGGGGGTGGTGGAAGAGAGCAGATGAAAATTAATAGTGAATGAGCACAGAAAGAGTGAGATGCACACATGAGCACACGCCAAAGTTGAAAATCGCCACACACCATAAAGATCCCCTCTTGATTTTTCCACTTCTTCCACTTTTGATGCACTAAAGTAAGTATTCAGCTTATTATACTGGTGTAAGTACTGTGTTTGAGTGCCAAATATCATAATGTGACAAAACGGATTTTTCTTGACATTTGCGAAAATGAAGCCGTTTCTCACATTATTTTAATAATGTGCGAGACGCAGCGAGAAGGACAATTATTATGCTGAAAAGATGGACTACTTTGTCAACTCCAAAATTCTCGCAGCATTATTATAATAAACATTGTAGTACGGCCAGCATGATCAAATTACTGAACCGGGCGGAGCACGGGCTGCACTCAATGAAAGTATATGTATAAACGCACTTTTTATATTCCAATGCTCATCTTATTCTCTCTCTATTGAAGTAGCGCGCAGGTGTTTGTTTCCGACTGACGAAATTCAGTCTATTTTGCACCCACGTACCATATCCGCCTTCAAACCAGCAGACACACGTCAACAATAAAGGTAAAGTGCAATTTAACAACGAGAGAGAAAAAAAATATGTAATTCATTCCAATTCGACTGGAACTTTCATCTTGAGAGCGCTGAGCGCATAAAGCTTGTAGCGAAACACCCAAAAAAGAAATTTACAAAGAACAAGGAGCGAGAGAGGGAGGAAAGGCGTTCCTCCTCAAAATCTTTTTGGCTTCCTTTCTCGTCCACAAAGAAAATCATAAAAAACTATAAAAGGGGTAACGAGACTGTGACGTTTCATCACAGAGCGCTCAGAATGGCTACTTATGGAAACACATGAAATAATTTACTCTCGTCATGAGGAAAGAGTATTAGAGACGTCTCTCTCTGTTAAAGTTTTGACATTGTTGTGAACACAACAATAAAGAGAGAAAGATTGTGTTTGTGTGATATGCATAAAAATACAGGGTGTAAACATTCATACGGCCAGAAAATATATGAATGACAATAATATATGTTTTTTTGTTTTCAAAGTCTTTTCAAAGTGCAACATCATCACAGACAAAAAAGGGTGGAGATGGAGAGAGAAAAGTAATCATGTGAAATGATGTATCAAGTTCTATGACTCCATTTCGGAGAGAAAGGCAATTTTGGAAAGAAGAATCATTCATGATCATGAGTTGTTCTGTTTACTTTTTAGAATTGGGATTGCCTATTTGGTATTGTTGTGTGTGAGATTGTTGGGTAAACAGATGTGTGGGCTTTATGAGGTTCGAGACTTTTCCAAATCACTTGTGGGAATATCAACGTGTACGAAGAGCTCATCATATTCGTCAGATCAGATTGAATAACTTTATCAACAGAGCTTTTTCCCATGTTTTCGCAATGTGGTCTACATCGTTGTAATTTAAACTTTTTTATGGAAAGCTGCGCCATCAAGTCTGAGAAATAAAACCTACAAGTGCGGACATGGACACGCAAAAATGATGTGTGGACATCTGTGCGAATCAAATTTTGTTGAGTTAATCAAACATGTTTTTCGATCAAGAAAAAAATGTGAATAAATGTCTTGTGTGTGTATATGGTTTCATTTCATCACGAACTAACTGTAAGTAATATATTTAAAGAGCAAAGTCTTGTCGAGGTTTCTCTCTCTCTCTCTAAGCTTACAACTCAATCTCTGGAAAGCTTGACGAAATGAAAATGCATGTGTCCTATTTGATATGCATTGCTTTTATTCCGACTTTGGAGTGCAGAGGCAGAGAGAGGCAGCTTGTCAATCCCCATTATTACCCGTAGTCATAATAGGGTATTAGGAGCATTAAGCTGAGCAAATGAATGAGAGCGAGCTAAAACGCAAAATCACAAAAAGGTTTCCGTCAAAGAAGGGGAAACTCGACTTCCAATACATTTCCCAGTATATGACTCACGTTCTCCAAAAATCCAATCGCAGCCTTCATACTCTGCTTGGTATTCATGAACTTTCCCGGAGTGATGAAGCCCTAGCGCGCTCTGTCCCTCTTTCTGTAACAACGCAGAGATTAAATGGAAGACACTTGTTCAATCTTCAAAGAGACACATGCTCATATAACATTCTGATTTTCTAGCTTTTTCTACACAAAATATGGCAAAACCGAAAGCTACACATTTTCCTTTCTCTCTTACTCCGTGCTGAAACCTTAACAAAGCCACTTACACTTTTGCTTCATTACAATTTAGTTCGAAAAAGTCTTTCCACTTGTTCTCTCTCTCCACACCCCAACCCCACCTCACCCCGGTTCCAATTTTTTATGCACTTGTACGGATTTATATAATGTATACGTATACCATTTAATCATCATGAAAGTCACGGGCCTTTTTTCATCCTTGTTTCCAAAAACCCTAATCTGACACATCGACAACATTTCGACATTTATCATCGAAATAAATAGAGAATAGAAAAAATACATGTAATTCATGTTCAGACAAACGAATTACACATTATTATTCCTTTTTATCGTTGTCCAGTTCGTACTCCAAGCAGTTGGCCAGTTAAAAGATAAAGAAGCCCAGATAAAAAACATGACGAAAATATAGGAAGAGAGTTGAAGCACATGGTGTGCGTAACAATTTTTTTTTGCTTTTTCTCTGGCTATCCTTGGCCGTGGCATTCGTCCAAGAAAATGAGAGAGAGACTTCTTTTGAATAATCAAGGTTAGTGGCTAAAAAATGCAGGTGAGACGAGCTCCTGAATGACAGGTGGTACACACTCTCTCCTCAAGATGCTGAAAATTCTGGTGCACTAATTTCTCTCTCTTAACCGCACAGCTGCACAATTTTATAAACGCGTTTCGTTTTTCCTCTGTTTTCTCTATAAAAAAAGTAATGCATCTGCCACTTCAAAAAGTGTGGGAAAGAATTTTTCTCTAAAAAAATCTTTTCAATCACAATTACTATCAAACATCATCGATAAGCCATCGTGAATTGGAATACATAGTTTTATAGTTTTATATGTGACGCCGCCACAAGTTCAGGGTGAGAGAGAAAGAGCAAGTGGTCAAGCAAAATGATCATTAGCGTAAAAAATACGAGTACAAAAAACTTACATGTTCTACTCTCGCTAATAATGGATGCACATGTGTGAATGGATGTGTGTCTCTTGTGTCCAGACAAAAGAGCATACGGTTACCCTACATTCACGGTCTGAAAGTGGATTTCCTCGACCTTTACATTGAAAATTGATTGCGTTATTGTCTTTGCATGTTTCTCTCAAAAGACGTGAGAAACGAAGACGTAAGCACCTCTACTCACACACTTGTTCTGTTGTGTGAGCAAAGAAAAACTAGTTCTCTAAATATCCATCTGTTTAGTATTTATGCGTTCGTCTCGAAGCAAAAATTGAAGCAGTAAAAATGTTTATCAGAGGCACATTATATTGACGCAAAAAAAGAAGCATTTTTATTTTCAACTCATTCTCACATGGACAAACTATTCTTAAAATTGGTCTCTCCAGATGCGCGAGTCTCTCCAGAAAGACTCTTTTGGTGAAGTTGTGGTCATCTTATTGCGCTGACCAACTGTTCCAATAAAAAGAGCCAAAGACTGGTAGTGGAGACTTCATTAAAATTCATAGAGACAGAGAGGTACTTGAATGCCAAGGCCAAGGTTCCTTAGCTTCGCAATCACACTGGAGTAGCAGATGTAACTAAAAATGTGATGATGTATTTTTGGATCAAGTTTGATCTCCACGCATGTCTACAG
The DNA here is from genome assembly GCA_027743745.1 of Alloscopus bannaensis. Taxonomy (NCBI): domain Eukaryota; kingdom Metazoa; phylum Arthropoda; class Collembola; order Entomobryomorpha; family Entomobryidae; genus Alloscopus; species Alloscopus bannaensis. Next base: position 38,426 of record JAHZMW010003244.1, read on the forward strand.
CGAAGTAATGAAAAGCGTAATAAAAAAATCTCGGTAAGAGACAGGGGAGAAACAAGGAATTTCATTTGTGACGACGGCAATACAATCGGACTTGAAGCTCTTTGTAAAAGACCGAGAGAGAGAGATAGAGAGAGAGAGAATCCATTTCACTGATTAAATTACGTTCCACCCCAAAACCAAGAATTGATTGCACAAATGTGCATCCGTCTTGTCTCTCTTCGATACAGGTCTAAACTACTTTATATTCTTCCTATATTCCTCCTTGTCGTATGAGTCAGAGAGAAAATCAGTATTGATTTTTTAGTCTTCTCAGCTCGGAAAGATCGATAAATTTCACATTGCATACTTCATAGTTTTACATTGCACAAAACCTAAACACGAACATCATAATGCCGTTACTCCACAGATATTATATTGATGAGCGCACATATGCCGATAGTTATGGATATGCTGAAACCAATGATAAAAAAATGGAAGAAAGAAATTTGAATAAAAATTCCACAATGTATTCCCATCCAAATGTCGGGCGGCATATAACGGGATATTTAATTGGACACAAGATACTGAATTGCATGGTGTCTTTCCGTGTACAATTCGCGTGTCGCACGCACTCCCCGAAAAGTTTCCTCCAAAATGGAGTAACATTGCGACATTAGTTTTTCCCTTTGATATCATGTCACACAAACGCTCCCACTCTCACGGTTGACAGTTTTCTTCTCGAAATGTTTAGAGAAATTGGATTAGAGAAGCGAAGCTACAGGAAAGGTGGCTCTCTTTTCTCTATTAAATTATTTGCATTTTTCCAGCTCAATCAACCGACTCTAATTTTAAGCCGAAAAAACTTTGAAGCATTCGATTATATATTCTTTATCTCTCTCACTGCCAAATAAATCTCAAGCCTAATTTAATAACGTTTCGCATAAAAACGCATTCGTTGTAGCTGTTCTATTAATTCTCGCCCCATTTAATTCAGCGTTCGCTTGCTCTTTCTGAAAAATATATTTCCTTTCCGTCTTTCCTTTCTGCTTTCAAAATCCATTATTTACGTGCTACCTAATGACTCCGCAAAAATGCTACGGAACTCACTCCGAGACTCTGTGTCAAGAATAGATTGACAATTGATGTAGCAAGCTAAAAGACTTGAAAATAAGAAAATAAGGAGAGGCACAGGTTACATGCTTGTGCACTAACATGATCACCAATTAATTTCCAACCTCAAAGCCTAATTTTAGACTTGTGAGTTGTGAATGTGTACGCTCTTTGGTGTGTAACGCCCATAAAACTTGTCTTGATCACTTGACATTGCTGACATTCTTGGACAAGCCAGAAAATGCTGTCTCACAGAGAATACTTTTCCCTCTAATTTTTATTACTCTTTATTTTTGACTTTTCTCACTCTTCTCAAGCTTGGAAAGCAAAGGGAAAGCCTTGTGAGTCGCTCACTCAGAACTGTTCCTGTTTTTTCTTCAGTGAGACAGGAATAAATCGTTTGGCTGTAACTCTGAATTGGAGGAATTCACGAGGAAAGAGCTTCTTAAGCGCAAGCAGAATGTACGAAGAAAAGGAATTTTCTACAAACAAAAACCCAATTTGATTACCTAGCACACATTATTCCTTTGTGTAATTACTAGAAAAAGAGGAAAATAATGGAGTGTGTGCATCTATTAATTTAAACTTGTTCTCTACCGAGACACGATACGGATTAACATTTTTTAGGATAAGCTTTAAAAAGTCAAAAAGGAGAGTGAAGTGAAGGCAATTGACGAGCTTGTCGTCTTGTGTGGTAAAACCCTAGTTGTAAACTCACATCTCCACTCTCCTTCGCGAACGTTGGTCTATCGCTCTTCTATAATTAACTTGAATTAGTGCGACTTCCCCTTATCTCTCACTCACTCTTCCTTGAAAAGTTTTACTACAAACTTTCCTCCATTTATCCATCAATTTCACTCACTCGTTTTGCCTCAAGAAAAATCTTCACTTCAGTTTTATAATGTTTCTTTTTTATTTGCTGCTCACGCACATGCGTAGATGTGACAAAACTTGGAGGCTTGTACAAAAAAAAATTATACAAATTGTGGGCTCTCCAACAATGCTGCTCTGCCGCTTATTGTTGATTGTGTGTAAAATGCAAAATGTAAACAGCACATGCCCACTTCACCAACTGCGCTTATCCATTGTCCACTCTCCAGTCGTGATGATAGGATAAAATACATAAACCTATTAAAAGTTTCGCCTTGATTATCTCTGCCGCAAAGGCACATTGGAAAAGGGAGGGACATGTCGACCCGTTTTCATCAGATGGCCTCCGTTTTTCATACACGACGGAAATTGGGATGGATAATTAATTAGTACCTGCTGTTCACTTTTACGACAAGCTTTGTCCTACCAAAACCATACTTCCCACGTCGTTTTGCATTGCACACATTGCGCTTCTTCAAAAATTCAGAGTCCTCCTCGCCCTTTGGAGAATTTACGATGTATTTTCTCACTCATTTCTCTTGGCCTGCACATGCCAAAAAATTATATTACATGGGGATTTTGATCTAAACATCTTTCTCACACACATTGCATATGTACACTTTTTCCTGCTACAATTAAATTTAAACTCTCCCGTTGATTTGCCAAATGTTACTAGAGATCATAACTGCCCGTGTGTGTGCCCGCTCTCCGGCTCAAATGTCAACTCTTTCACTATCTCCTTTGGGTACGACAGATGATGCAAACATACAAGTCTGTTCCTCCAATTCCCTTGCCCAATCTACACACATGCAAGCACAGAGAGAGAGAGCCCTTATGATACTGGAATTATTGCACCCTTTATTCCCTTGTATCCAATAATATCTCCTCTCATATGCTGACTTTTTCCGCATTGATCATCGACAAATGTGAGTTTTGTTCTTGCTTATTTTAGAAAAAAACATGTGGCTTCTGTGGGGGATACCTACTTTCCTCTGAGCATACCACATATCATGATCAGCTCTTGTTTTGGGTGCAGCTCTCCACAAGCTGTACGTGCAACACAAGGCGATAGGCGGAGACAGGCTTGTTGAGGACAGTTGTTGCGGTGTAAGCTATGCAGTATGCACTATGTGTATTATATGTGAGTGCTTGCCTTATGTGAATTTAAGAGAAATGAAATTCTGTTGTTATTTGCCGTCTGTCCACTTTCATCAATTAGGCACATGGCAAACTTGGAAAGTGTGGAGCATATAAATGTATTATTTTGCGTGGTGATGAGATGGAGTACTTATTTTTGGCGGGATTGAGAGATTTCCTTATACTTGTTACCGATTTGAGACATGAACCTTAAAATTGCTAGGTTATGAAGCCACAAAAAATTGTCCTCTAAAAGAACAAAAAGTACATATGAATAGTCAGGTGTAAAATTTGTGAATTAGTAAATGATCAAGTATGTGAGGGTAGAGCATAAACCATATTGGAAAGCGCAATGAATGTTAAGTATTCTCTGAAGGAACTGCAGAGTTCTACCATCTCAAAAAATCGTAAGCATAAAGTCACGATGATGACTTCCCCCATATCGATCCATAAAGGCTCTTGCGGAGTGAGTTGCAAGCAAAGCCAGGCCAAGTCTTCAGAAAAGTCGTTTACATCTCAAAAGCACGGAAATATCTTGCGCAACTCTATGCAACACAACTTTCTCACTCGACTCACTCTCTGCTTTCCCAACCTTCTGATCATTTCGTTCAATGTTTGCCTTCAATTCAGGCATACACGGAAGCAACTATTTTGTGCTTTCTCCTGAACCCAAGCCGTAACACTCGTTTGATGTTTTCAAAATATTGTACACGTAAAATCATTTTTCGTGGTTACACTTGCTACTTCTTTTGACTCTGTTGAGTAAATGATTACGGGAAAGTTTGTCCAAGCAAATCTTTTTAACTTTCTAAAAATGTCTTTTCAATTCAAGGAGTTGCACTGCACCAGTCGCCTGATTGTTTTTCGCTGTTTTTCTGCAAGAGAAGTTCATAATAAATTCATAAAAACTATACGTGACTACTGAACTGTGTCCTCTCATGCATTTCTTCTATTTTCCACACAGGCAGGAAAAACCTGAGGGAATATAAGTGATAATAAAAATTGCATGACCTTTCCGGGTAGCATTCTCGCGTGTGCTTATCCAATGGTAGAAAATCCGTCAGAAGAAAATAATATAATGGAGCTCTCTTACTCTCCAATGTAGCAACGCACAATATTAAAACTTCATAACAGCGTAGACATACAAATGGACACCCTTTCACCCTTTTTCGTTCTTCTTATCCATTTCGATATGCATAATGGATAAGCTCATGTCCGTGTGTCGGTCGTGGTCGTCGTGTAGACCATTTGGGCATGTCGATAAAACGATAGATAGAAATGACACTCCAACTCTCTTTGGAAGAGGAACCAACAGGAAAATATGTTTATTGAAAATACAGTTAGTTTCTGAACTGTGGGCTCGTTCGATTTAAAAAATGAATTACAGTCACTCAGCTGCGCTGGAGAATGAGAGAGAATAAATCTTGATTACAAATTACAAAGTAAAACAAAAAAGACGAGTGGAAATAGACAGAAACCGTTAGAAAAAGAAGGAGAAGGAGGGATTCTCGAATTATTTTGAAACTTTGACAAAATGCTTTAATGAAGCAAATCCTTTTTCAAAAGGGCCATCACATTCGTAAGGGTGTTGACTCAAAAACTTGAGGGCACTTTTAGAGACAGAGGTTAAGTACACACATAACTTCTTCGTCTTACCAAAATCCTGATGGCTCTCATTAAATATATTTTTATCATCTCTCTATACGACTCATACACGGAAGACAATGTCAAAAAAGTCATAATACTCTCAAGCAACGGGATCCGAAATCCATGATCCACGCAACCAAATAAGGCAAATGTAAAAAACTCAGATTTCTTCCTCAGTTGCATCATACCCTTTCTCTTGGAGACAGAGGACTCTCTGGAAAGCAAAAAGGGGACCGAACCCTTATCAATTCAAAACGAACAAGTTGTCCTTTACTCAAAAGGGCAAGGGCTACGACTGCTCCTTTGAATTGCGTCACGACATGATCGTGAGACTGACTTTTGAAGTGACATCACAATAAACCTTTCACAATCCGTTACAGCTGCGCGTTGAATAGAGTGTGTGTTTTTTACCACAAGAGACTCGGGGAGTTGATGGGATCACAAGATTATTTAAATGAGACCAAAAAAGTCTCTTCCAGAAGAGGAAAAGAACACATACTTCTCCATGAGTTAAAGAAGGGCCGTGTAGAGTGCTTGTCAAAAACCTAACTAATCCCAAATAATTACGTAACAGTAAAGATTTTATGACAGTGAGAACTAAAAAAGGAAAAATAAATATTCCAAACTCAAATGTAAGTGTGTACAATAAAAAATGTTTTCTCTTTCCTCAAAAGTCATTTATGTCAAGACGAGTGAATTGAAGTTTAAACGAGCGAGAGAAGGTTAAGAAGTTTGGACGTGAACTTTTGAATCTTAAAAAAGATTGAACTTAATTTTTAAGAGGAATTACAAGTCTGAGTTTACATACATAGTTGTATTTATTTTATACGCTTGTTTTTACAGTTTGTCGACACAATTTGTTATCGATTTTTTTCCATGAAAGCTTTTACTAGCTGCATGGCTACCTTTGCAAACAATGTGAGCCCCTAAAAAGGCACATTCACATCGTCGTTGGCCAGCGCGTGACCTGACCAACGTCAACACGTGCCCCTTTGATTCACTAATGAACACTTGCACTCTCCAGTTCTCCATTAAAATCCACACGTCCGTCATGTTACGATCAATTCAGGCGATATGGAGAAAATCTTGGGTAATAATTTCTGATGTTTTGCTCTCTTTCTCTCCCTCGTGCACACTCCTCGAATAGTACACACCCAAACTATATTTTCTCGTGTAAACTCCATTTACATTATAAATGCAACAACAACGCCTGAACTTTCCCTCATTTTCTCTCGATAATCTAATGGACACCAAAAAACGACGGCGACTCCGATGAATGTGCACACACATCGGCGTGTGCCTCCGCGTTTTCATGATTTGTGACAGTACTTTTTCCTCTTAAATGACTCACCTCGAAGAGATATATTCGTTTTGAGAGAACTCTGGACGAATTAACGGATTTCCTCTCATTTTCGTGCCCTGTTTATGCAGCTGTGTGTGTTAGCTGAATGAAGGCAGTTTGTCACGTGTCGGAAGTCCAGGCTAATGAAGAAAAAAAGGAGAAAATGTATTGATTTTTATTCTCCTTGTGCATGAAACGGTGTGTGCTTTAATGAAAGCACACAGCGATTATTATTTCTCTCTAAAGAAGAGATTAAATGCATTGTCCATAAAGCTAGTTACGTGCGGTGTACATTAGAGTTTTTTGTGGCTTGATTATATACACTTGTTGTTGGACATTTTCTTTTGGAGGTGGAGTCTCGGAAACGGATCGATACAACAAATGAGGCAAAACTCCACATTCACTCACTCCCGGAGAAATTTTCACTCTCTCTCTCTCTCACTGTACTTCTCCTTTGGGGAATGAGAGAATTTGGAAGAAGATTGGCAAAAAGTTTTAGTTTGGGGGATTCGGTCTTTTACCCTCTGGAAAGATGAAAATAATGGACAACAAGCATGAATGGAGTAAAGAAGCCATCCCTCTCTCCAGAAATGCATTTCTGCGTTCTGTTAGAGAGAGCTTTATCCTTCGGGACTTGATTTCTCATTGTGCTCTTTTCTCCAGGACATTCAGCTTTAATTTTTTGCTGTTTCCTTTCGTAAAGCTTCTCGCATTTCCCTCATTAAGGCTGCATCATTCAGCGAAGCCGCACCCTCACGTATCTCTCACTCTGCCTCTCCCTCTCCATCATTATTGCATTCCACTCGAGTTATTCACTCCGTCTCTCTGCATGAAACGTACGAAAAATGTTCTCCAGTTTCACTTTGAACACAAAGCCGAACAAATGCAGAGCACACGGCTCAGTCACGTTTTTTCTTTTCCAGAGCCGGAAAGCACTGTAAAGTGCAGTTGTAGTCAGCAGAAAAAACTGATAAATCCCTAGTTTTTTTGTGGACGAGGCAAAAATGGATGCGTAACGACGAGCGAGCGACAACGGCCGACCTTTGTGAGGGAGACAGAGAAAACCGGAAACAAGTCTCTGGAGAGAGGAAAAAACGTCGAATGTTAACCTCATCCATGATGTATGAAATAATATAGAAACTGTATATGGATTCCCATGAAAAATCATTCCAGCCTTTCCCAACCTTTCTCATTGATTTTCTCCACATAGTTTTCACTAGGAGTTCGTAGTTGCATAACGAATGTTTGAACCGTTGGATGCATAGCTTTTTGTAGCTCAAATTAAAAATTCCTTTCCACCATTCACTCCCTTTTAAAATGTATTCATATCCAAATCTCAAGCCCAACAGCAATCTACAGCTTTTTGTGCATATACATTCAAACACATTTCTCCATATTTTTTCATCCCTTAATGCGGAGGGTGGTGGTGGTGGTGCTCTTACAAGATTTTCATTTCATTTCATTTACTTTCTCTCTCCCTCTTTTCTCTGCGCATACACACAAAACCATTTCATTTTCTCTGCTTTTCGATCTCTATCTCACCCTCTCGTTTCCTCGCACAATAACAATAGTGATCACATCTCTCTCAGTTTGATCTTTCAAGCTGAAAAGCAAGTGTTTCTCTCTTCCTCTCTCCGCTACTCGCGTGGTGACTAGGGGAGGAATAGAGACAGAGTAAAGTTACAAACATGATCATAAAACTCCATAAAACTCGATATAACAACGAAAAATAGCGCACGCACACAATGCAAACACGATGTCAAGAAAACTTCCCATGTCTCCTAGTCGCATCGTCATCATCCGAGAGGAAGAGTCAAAAAGATATTTTCTCTCTCGTCCCCCATTCATCTCGTTTGCAACTGAATGGAAACTTGCAGCCGAGCTTGAGTGACTTTTATTGCTGTAATATATTTCAGGCTTGTCTCTCAGGGAAGGCAGAGAGGAGAGTGGAGTGTGACACACACAATGTTAGATAAAATAACCCTTTCTCTACAAAAATGCCAGATCGTTTGACTTGGCACATGCATCCAATCACACAAACAGAGTAAAAGATGAAGATTAGTATTTGCGCAACACATAATGATCCCCTTGTTTTTCGGTTTTTAAATGCCGGCTTATGCATGTATGCTGTTATTCCACAAAGATTGTATTATTTACGTTCCTTTGTAGGTGAACGTTTAAAACGTGTAGAAACAAAGAAAAACAACGCTGAATTTTTTTCGATGTATATAATTTTAGCGTAAATCTGATTCAGTATTGATGGCTCTAGTCCCCTCATGTCCATTACGTTTAAAAAACAAGAGAAGTGTAAAACTGTTAATTGCAATAAACAATACGTTGAGATTTTATATTTTCTTTTACTATTCACTGAAACTTCACTCGGAAAGCTTTTCTTAGGCTAAATCATTACGAATACAAACATACTAATAATATAGAATAATTATACTATGCTTGACCGACTTTGTCTACGATACCCTATACTATTTCAAGTAACAATCATTGAATTTACAAGCTTCAATAACCTGGCCTCCAGGACATGTTACGAAATTATATCGCAGCAAAGTATAACTCCCTTGCAATGTATCACATCATTCTTTTTTGGCATCCCACATATCTTTCTCAGAAACTTGCACGTGTGAAAAGTTTTGTACTCTGTAAACTTTATATATATGGCTGCGTATCCATTTGGAAAATAATGTGCAGAGATTTTAGAGGAGAAAACTTTCCAAAAACGGGATTTTGTACTTCAACAGACTTTTAGAAAACGATGGTAAAACTGTATGCCACATCGTTCCACTCTGCTAGAAAATATGTTCCAGAGCTTATAAAAACCTGGGCTTTTTCAAATGGATTTTTTGTTTTTGCAGGTGCATTCTTATAAGTTATCCAGCAATTCCAGCATTCCAGAAGGTTGCTAATATCCCCACGCAACATGATACGCATAGCCCTTTATTGATTCGAACAACACCTACATGCCCTCGCGAAATATACCTTCACAAACAAAGCGGATGATCATGAACATTCGTAATTTTTTACAGGTCACAGTTTCTTGTTTTCATTCTGACGTGGTAATTGTATTGATAATAATCCCTCCATAATAACGCTGTCAAATCATGGCTTCCACTGCGTCCAACGCTCCGGATGATGCGTCAGTTTATCAAGTATCGCTCCCACAGTCCGACCTTTTGCTCGATTTAGCCGATCCCCTTCTCCAACCTCTGGAACTGGAAAAGGCCAACGAAGCTCTTGGCGAGGGAGCTGAAGATGGGGACGATGTTTTACCAACTGGCCCTTCACCTCCCATTCCAAAAGCCGGCAAGCCTCAAGTCATTGTCCGCATCCGCCCTTCACCACAGCTCCTCGACTACACAGAAGTATTCCAGGTGGATCCAGAATGCAAATCGATCCAAATCCGAGTGGACCGCGATACTACCTCCACCTTGATTAAAAGTTCTAGACGGACATCGCCTCCAAATCTAGGCCCAGATCCAAGTTTCGTCACGTTTCCAGCGGACAACGTCCTGGAACAGGGCTGCGGTCAAGAGGAGACCTTTCACGCCACAGCTCTAGAAGTTGTCGAGAAAGCGATGCAAGGAATCCCGGGAATGCTCCTCGCAGTCGGCCCTGAGGTCTCTGGGAAGAGTTACTCCCTTTTCGGTTTATCAGGCGATTACAAAAACCGCGGACTAGTCCCACGAGTGCTGGAGAAACTGTTCGAGTTACGTGAGCATCGAGTCGGCGAAATCCTCTACCGCTTCGGCTTGGGAGTCGTTGAGGTGCGAAGGGAACGGATCAGAGACCTCCTCACTCTTGCTCCCGATGAGATCAATGACGTCGGTAACCGTGGCCCGAAGGGCATGTACGTGGAAGAGCTGGAGGGCGTTGAACAAGCTATAGGACTTCTTCTGAGGGCTCTCATAGGTCAAAAGATGATCCATACGGAACCGTACGAGCGGTTTCATACGTTGACTTACATCGAAATTGCGGGAGTCAGCGCTTTGGAGCCTGAGGTGGAGGTGGTTCGCTCAAGGGTAAAGGGAAAAGAAATTAACCGATTTTGGAAGTGTAGGTGTGATCATGACATGTGACATTATTATTTTTTTAGATTACTTTTGCTGAAATCGCATCAGTTCCATACAAGCCAGATTTGATGCCCTCCATCTCGACAACGGTAGCCCGGACCTGCTCAGATATTGATTGTCACCTCCCACCGAAGCTGGAGTCAAAATATAAGCTCATCAAACAGGCTAATTTTCCTCCGGCCACTCATAGGTGTTGTAATCCGGGTCACAACACTGGGCCACTCGCCGAGTCGATTGCTGTCCGTCGGGACGTCTTCGCATTGGAGCAGATATTCCTCAAGGCCAACGAGCAGGTCAAGGCGAAGAAATACTTTGAAAAGTTGGATGAACTCGGTTTATCGAGGATCGTGGCGGATAAGCGTAGGTTTACAGGAGGTTATAATCTGCGACAGACAAAGCTCACGCATTGTCTCAAGGATATTATGGACGGCTCGACGGAAATTCGGATTCTTCTTCATGTGAGGCCGGATAAAGCTTATCTGCGCTCAACGCTGGAAGCAATGCGCTTTGCACAGAGAGCGAAACTCGTTCCAGTCAATTTAGACGAGGTCTCGAATGGTTCACCTGCGGGAGAGACGCGGACAGAGGACCAGATTTTGCAGGACCTGTTGTCGGAGATTGGAATACCAGAGTTGCTGGATCCGGAAACACTGAAGGCGTTGACTCCAGAGAAGATGAAGCAAATGCAGGAGACAGCAGTCCAGCACTTCGAAGCAGGAATTGAGTCGATGAAAGTTTGTTCCAAGGACAAGGTGAAAGTGATGTTCGAGAACTTTCGGGTGTTATGGAATTTTTTGTGGGAGGTGGAGCTCAATGTCAGCCTGAGAAAGACGGAGGGAACATCAAACGCAGGCTCTTATGGTAGCTGAGGTGCCTCTGTTGACGAAGAAGAGTTCTCGAAAGCAGAAAAAAGGGAAGAAAAAGGAGAAGAAACTGAAGGACAAGGAGGAAATAGGAGGCGGCGGAGGTGACGCGTCAGCTGCTTCTGCTGAAGTGCAGCAAAAACGAATCTCGAAGGAAGGGGGGCCCTTGGAAGGAGGTGGAGATCTTGTACCAGTCTCTTCGCAAATCCTTGTTGAAGATCAAGCAGAAAAGGCAGAAGGAGATGGGAAGGAGCCACCGACACCTCAGACCCCCTTAATACCACCTACGGCACCACCTCAGGAAACCACCGTCGCCACAGCACAAGCTTCGACTCAACCACGTCGCGCGTCTGCACCTTCCTCAGTCCCTCCAACAAAGCCTCTCAGCCCCCCGAAAACCGCCGAAGGAGGCGGCCAAACTCCCAAGCGCCCCACCGCCGAGCTCATTCCCTCCGCCGGGAGTGGTCCAAGTGCCAAGCGTCCTACTGCTGAACTCCTTCCGTCTACCGCAGGCGAAGGACAGAGAAGTCTTGGCTCTCGGGACTACGGCCCTAGAAAGCTTTCCGCTCTCAGCGGTTCTCCAGAAGAGCGCAAGTCTACCGGCGAAGAGTCAGGAGAAGCACGAGGAAGCCAAGGGACGGCGGAAGAGGCAGAGGAGCAAGAACCCATAATCCCACTGGAGGAGTTGATTTCAGCAAATTTCGAGGAGATGAAGAAAGTTGCGCGGAGGCAAGCCATTCACCTCATCCGAGCTGGAGTGAAGCGTCCTCAGTGGATGTCTTTGTTCTAAGAAGAGTCCCTTTTGCTCATTTTTTGTCATGCTTTCGCATATCGCATGTCTTTTTCACGTAGTAAATGTAAATACATACGCACCTGCTTCGTAAAGCATAAAAATGCTCTCGAATGAAAACCTCAGAACACATGTTATTTTTAGAGCTTTTTCCTACAAAAAAAATAACAATGACATTTCCGTGCCAGACAAGGTGCGGATTTTCCATGGAAAAAGTCACTTTTGACTTTTTCCATGGTAAAATGGAAATGGAAATGGAAAAAGTGTTAAAAGTCGTACTTTTTACAAG
>JAHZMW010003245.1:0-21041 GCA_027743745.1 Alloscopus bannaensis
CCAAGCGATAAGCTCCGCAGCATTCCATTTTCGAACCACGATGCATAATATTGTGATCTTTTTGTTATGGGACAAAGTGTAATCTCAGTGTTGTAATTTTTAATCGAAGCTATATATTTCGAATTTTTCGTAAATACAATTTTCTGTAATTTCACTTCATAATGTACTCTCCGGGAAGCGAAAATCATCATTTGATCCAGATGCGAAGCCATTTTCATGGTTGCTTACTATTCATGATCCATCTTACCCAATAAACTTGTCAAATTTCATGTCATTTCCCAGTAAAAGGTATGCGTTGCGCTATTCATTTAACTGGCGATTGCAACCCTAAAATGAAGAATGTGAGTTGCACGCTCAGTACCTGTCAAACATAACCATTTCACAATTAAATTTAACAATCCATTTAACAGTGCACAGTAATGTATAATTAAAAACAGCGTAGAAAATGAAGCAATGAAGGGACACACTACGCCAATCAGTGAGTAGTTCATGGTGAAAACATCATTTGGGGAAATTGATACAGAATTCCTGGCAAGTGAATCTAAAATGAAGACAGCTTCCTTGTGATCAATCGACACTCGATTCTCATGCAGCCACTCGTTGAAATAATTCATCTAAAATTTTAACAAGATCATAGTCTTCGAAGCATATTATTCCCATCGGTTAATGAATCGGTTAAAGATCTTACATGCCGACAAATCTCTGCGGAACATACGAAAATCGAGACGGTTACAACATAGTACAGGATCAAAACGGTTTTCATTATGGAAGCTGGACTAAACAGACCGTAGCCAAACTTGAGTCCGTAACTTAACACGGTTTCTCCAAAGTACGATAACACAGTTAAGCCAATGCAACTGTTTATGGCGGTAGCTAATCGCCGTAACGCTTGGTATTCTGACAATCTAGCTGCAATTCGTGCTTTCGGGAGCACAACCACAGGAATCTCGAACTTGACTCTGGGATGCATTTCGAGAAACAATTGCTTTGAAAACTCTCGAACAGGAAGAAACAAGGTCATAATGTGAGCCAACACAGCTTGATCCGAGAAAAATGCCATGAAGGTTCTGAAGATGAATGCTATTCCTGCAACGAATGTGAGTATCTCTGTGGACAAGTTTGTGTTCCCAGTGAACACTCCATTTGTGCCGAACAGAGTTTCAGCCTCCATTTTCAAGGAGTTGAACCACGACGAAAAGGAGTCAAGTTTAGAGGAAGGTTTCATATGTAAGTACATTAGCCCGGAGGGGGATAAAACGCGAAGTACTGTGATTCCAGCGTACATACCAAACCAAAAGCAGAGAAATGCAATGGACTTGATTTGAAGACCGCTTGTCAAAGACTTCAGAAATGGGTCGGTGACAAATAAATTCAAAATATTTCCAACCAGCTCCTTGTTTCGCCAAAGGCTTACACTGTAAACCGCTTTGTAGAGCGTAGAGAGGACCACCTGAAAAACGGTCAAGATCGAAGTGGGATTTTCCTTTGAGACAACCAGGATTTCTCGTCTGACTTTGGCACAGTAGATGGCTACCACCAAGAAGAGATTTATTCCGCACAAAATCTAAGGAATTTGTGAAAATGCAAAAATAACTATAAACTACTTCGAAATGCAAAAAAGAAGAATGATTTATTACCTTCTGTGGTAGCCATTCTTGTATTTTAAATGTTTTTGTTTTATGGCATCTTTTGAAATGATAGGGTGTTAGCAGGAGGTAGTATGTAAACTTGAAATAAACAAATATAAAATTTGCAGACATGTTTTCTCTGTTTTCCTTCTAGAAGTGAAGTTATGAAACAAATGGGTTGGCTTAAGATATTATAAACACGGAGTTTGATGTTTTAGCAAAAACCTGGTATTTCACGTTTTAATTATTCTAATTGATAATAGTAGATTACATGTCGACGTAAATGTGGGTGGGCTAGGGTGTAGTCGGTAAAAAAATTACTAAAATGTTGTCCCCATTGAAATCGGTTTTAAGGGGTTTGTAAGTGCTTTTTACTGACTGAGCATTAATTGGCAATTAATTTTTAGCATGGAATTTCAATCGTGTAATAAAACTGAGCAGGATTCTCGATCACAATTTTCTCCGGATTCTCACAATGAGGAACAGCAATCCACATTTTGCTTGGGCAATGGTTGCTGAAAATGACAGCATTGATAATGATATTCCCACGGTTGTCGACATCAATTTGAAAGCTTTCAGGCTCTAAAAATCCATGCGTGGAGAAATCCAGTCTGACACTGTCTTCATCAAAGGCATTTCTCGAAGACGGATCGCTTTGGAGAAACTTTAGGTCAAACCCTCCAATGTTGTAGTTGTCTCCATCGGTTGCAACAAAACAGGACGAGTTAATCTCACACTTTCCCTTTTTGCCGACCACAATATGAGGACCACTAAATCAAACACATTATTGGATATTATCGCTTAGTCTAAAGGTCTTCTAATTCTATGGTATAGTTTATATTACATACTTGGTTTTGCCATCAGCAATTGTAACTCCAGTTTCAGAAGCATTGTAACTGTCGCACGGAGAGTTGTAGGAATGACAAGAATGAGTGTAAAAATGGTTGAGCATGCTCTGGGAACACTCATACGTCAAGTTGTGCATGCTCTGACAATTATTGCTTTCGGAAGCATTACTCCAACAACAGTTGTAATGGCAAGGTGGAAAACAGGTAACAGGACAATATTTACGATGACTTTCATGATGTGAGTCTTGGCTGAAGGAGGTTGAAGTTTCAGAAGGCTTCATGCTTTTAGTAGCCATATTCTCTCCAGTCGCTGGACAAACAATTGGATTTGCGTCATCGGCACTGCACGTGGAGTCTCGTTGAAGATCAGTCACTCCATCACTCCTGGCTGCAAGTATTGGAGCAACAATTGCATCTGGAGCCGTTGATTTGTCGTCGCGTTTAGATTTAATGTCAGGAGGATCGCTATCCGTGTCACTATTACTTTCATCGGCACTTGAAAAGTTATTTGGCTGCACCTGGTTTCTCATCGCAGCATTATTATCAGCCTTCACACTTGATATGACTTTCTTGGAAGTAATTTTCTCTGTTGATAAATGCCGAGTTAATCTCTCAATGAGTTGCTTCACCCTAGACCATATGTCAAGCATTAGAAAGCAGATTTACAATGTAAGGAAGCACAGGTAATCTGAATGTTGTATATATTGCGTAATGGTTTATTTTTTGGTCGTACATTGCAAGAGGCGTTGTTTGGACATGTCCTGCTGCAAGGTTGCTGTTCAATTTCGATTTTGTTGAAGACGGCTTATCAACATCTCTGCAGCATGTGTCATGTAAAATATGGGATGGAATGGATTTAGATCTAGATAGTCTCACAAAGTCATTGCGTTGTCCACCAGCGAATTCCCTGGAAGACTGACAGTTGTGAGTCATATTGTATTCAGAATTCCTGTTGGTCTTTGCCTTGCGAGTGTCACTCGTACTCAATTTTGACTCCATTGCTAATACTACTGATTTGGTATTGATTTGGTATTTCTACTTTAGTAAATAATTTTAAAAAATTAGTTTGGAATTTGTGAAACTAGAAACTATTTGCCTCCAAGTCGAATTTCAAAATCCGACGTTACAAGGCCTACTCCTAGCTGTTTGGGTTCTTCTAATTAGACGTAAAAGCATGATTTTTCCATGGAATTCATTTGTGCGTACCTATTATTAGGGTGGCGGTGTTTGTAACGGAAATGTATCAAAACCCTTTTTTGTTTTTTCGATATTCGTGGAAATGGATAAAGTAAATATGAATTTGTATATTAAATCCACTCACACATGTTCATTTCATCCGTTTTGTACCAAGGTTTACTGCTTTGACCTCGGCGTTCAGTAAATTTGTAAATTCAGATGACAGAAGCCGTTTTGCATTTGACGCACGTGATTTACATGATTTAGATTTAGGCATCTTTAGCAGTAGCAAATCGACAAATAGTATTCATTGAGACAACCGCAGAAAGTTATACAAAGTCGCAAAAACGCAAAAGACCAATTGAGAAATAGCATTACCGATGTGATTTAAATGTAAACATTAGGCCGTATGCTTTATTTACGGTCACAGTTACATCCGAAGAATGCATTTGAAGTGATCCGTTATCTCCTCTGAAATTTGTAGATAAAATATACGTTTACAAATCAATCGCAAAATTGTACATGTATCTATATAAGCATGTAGTGTATTGTATATGTATCTATATAAGCATGTAGTACACACACCACGTAATTTACAGCAGTTTATAAAACTTGGTAAATACAGTGATGAAATTGGACATTTCAGTGATTTCGATGAAATGGTACGCAATGCGACAAAAGTCCGCAGACAAAACACAAATTTATTAGTGTTTATTCGGGCCGGGGAACGGTTAAATTATTATCGTTGCGTCAATGTTCGTTACACTTAAAAATACATACAATGTATGTATTTAATTCGGCTTTTGCAGGTGTCGCCGTGTCGGAACTTTGGAAACTCCCAGGAAATTGCTGGCGTCACACACGAAGACCTTGTAACCGTCACAACAAATATTAGCCACGTACATCGGCATCAAATATTTGAAATCAATTATGCTGACAGCTTACTCTGCTGCATTGTTCCCGAGAATGAGTATCGTTTACTAATTCAGTTTTTTCATTGGTCAGTTGTCCGGAGTCTGGATTTCAAAGTCATTGCCGATGTCAGCTTGAAGTGATGAGGTATAAAAGTAAGAAGAAATTGTTAACTAAACCTCCTCAGGGCATGGAAAGATGAATAATAATAAGATCCTGGTCAGACTACCAAGTAAGTGTGTTCATTTCATAGAATAAGCATTCCGTCAGGATTTTAGTGTCAGTGTTTGATAGTTTCTCCGAGTAAAAAAGTGAACTTTTTGTACTCTCATTTTTGAAACACAAACGCACAAGATGAGTTCGCGAAAGTGATAACGGGACTCGTTTTGAGAGCACGAGAGCAGCTAATTAACTAATGAAAGTTACGTGAACCCAAGTATTTATCTACCCAAGTTTAGCTCACAATTTTGGGCTGGTGACGTATAAAATGAGAGTCTAATCAAATTGCGCTACCTCCATCAACAAAAACTTGACGTGACCAGTTTTTCAGACCTCATTTGAAGCGATGAAAGTTTATAACGTTTTCTTGCGTGCTGTCGTAAATGACACGGAGCCTGGTCAGTAGCCAAGCAGACAGGAATAATGTAACATAATTACAAAATAGTCACAATGGAGCGTTCCTTCAAAGTCGCAATTGGAAACAATTCGCGAGAAGCCCCATTCACTTGGACATGGCAAGAGACGTTAACGTCGATCCCTTTGGCGCTCATTGTTTTGGGTGCCATCGCCGGAAACTTGGTGGTCCTCTACTGTTTCCTCACAAGGCCCCGAACACTACGTCAACCCACTCATTACATCATCGCCAATCTTGCCACCCTGCAAGTCACAGGGAGGTGGTACTTTGGGCCTGTGTATTGTGAGTGCTGGACCGCAATTCACTTCATTCTTTGTTCAGCCTCCATTTTGTCAACGGTTGCAGTATGCATTGAACGCTATGTCGGGGTCCGTCACCCACTCAAGCACAGGAAAATCATGAGCTTCAGGCGAATTTGTGGACTCAATATTTGCGTTTGGTTGTTGGCCTCCACACTTGCCCTCACATCCCTGTACATTTGGCCGGAACCGAGGAAGGGAAACCCGTATGAGTGTGAGATCAATCACCAGATTGGACACGTTGTGGTTGCCGTTGTGGGGATTTTGTATGTGCCAGCTCTCGTCATGATTATTCTGTACTGGAGAATTTACAAGGTGGCAATCCAGCATTTGAAGTTTATGAAGCAGCATTCTGTGACGGTTGCGTCGATCGAGTCAAATCGCAAGAATTCCTCCCCAATGCCAACCATCCGGGAGGATGAAGCTACCATCTCCGAAATGTCGCTGAGCACCTCGATATCGACCTCGAGTGGAAGTGATTCCCCAGAAACCCCGTCCAAGTTAAAGCACAGTGAAACTGGGTCGTACACCAAATTTAATGATCAAAAGAAAGGAAGTGGCGTATCTACAAAATCTTCCTCAGAATCGGTGGCGCCCTCATCGATATCATCATCGACAAGCTCGTGGAATGTCGCACTGGTGAAGAATGTGCAACGGAAGAAGCAGATTGACCTGGCTGTTAAGCTGTGTACTTTGGTGGGCATACTTTTGATATCGTATCTGCCCTTCTTTAGTCTCTATTTGACAATGGCATTTCGACCTAACTCCATTGACATGCGAGTGTTTAATGCTTTTGGTTGGGTAAGATATTTCAATAGCTGTTTCAATCCGTTCATCTACGCATTTGCGGTTCCAGCGTATCGAAGAGCTATGAAGGAAGTTTTCCAAAACGTCTTTAGAGTACTTTCTTGTGCAAGTCGCTAACAACTTTTGCTTACCTTATCGAGTTGAATTGCGTATCTCATCGGTGAGAAAAGTGCAGAGACAAATCTGTGTAATATTTTAGTTAATTTTATCTCACTCTTTCTCAATATGTATTTTACAGGTATAGTTAGAAATGTCAGATTTCTTGAGAAAACTAATTTTTTAAAAAATAATCAGATTGCGCAGCGTGAACAAGTCGTGTGACCAAAATAGTGCTAATTTTGTTGTTTCGGTTTAAATATACATATGAGCTTAAATATAGATAGGTTGTTTTTAAGAAAGATTTTTATGTAATTTGTACAAACAGACAATAAAAAGATTTGACTTCACAATGGTATATAGCATTTGCTACGTTTGATTTTGCATTTTCATTCTCTCATTTTCTTATGATGAGTCATTAATTAGGTAAAAAACCTATGTGACTCACGATAAACTTCAAGGAACTAAAAGTCTTGAACTTTCTCCGACAGGCCGCAGTGAAAATATAAACGTTGCATACTTGTTCATACAAAAACATAATTTCACAAAATTCGTCGCAGGAGATAAAAAGATGACGCTTTGTTTTTATAATCCAATTTGAGGGCATCGTATGAGATAAATCCGCAATAAATTAGTATCCGCGTAGCACGTAATTGCAGACCAATACCAGTGAGATTGACTCACTTTTTTATTTCATGATATTTCAGCGCAACATAATACATCATTTTGAACCACTATGAGTACGAATATGATGCTTTGCATTCTCAAATTTCATTTAATTAACTCCCACAAAGAGTCATTGACGCTAAAAGCGATTATACTGCACGAACCGTAAACATAAGGTTTGTTTGGAAAGGAAGCAGATAGAGATGTTTTACTGAAAAACAATAACTCACATGCTTACTTGATTTAGCTTTAACTGTTGTTAGATTTGCCTTATCTTTTACACCAAAATCTGAAAAAGAAGTTTATGAATGATTTAACTCTTTTGATCCAGGAAAAGCACAACACAACAGTTAGTCATCCATCCATTTAAATATTTCATATCTTTTGGAAATCATATTCATTCAAACGTAGTACGCTACACTCTCGGAAAATATACATAAAAACTATTGTTTATATACTTCTATAGCAAAATCTTCCTTACTATTGCAAAAACGTTTTTCACTTGTCTCTAGCATTTCCCCCAGAAAGGTGAGTCACATTTTTACAAGACTCCTTTCGGTTTTATATTTATATTTATAGATTTTACTTCAGCTTGCGTTTGAGGAAAGAGCACAGCCACAAAGTTTCATTGAATCCGCAGACAGTTCGTTTGACACATAGCAAACCACACAGGCAATACAATAGGAAGTGTGAAAATATTTTCAGATTACATTTGACTGTTTTGGCAAAGTTCAATTGTGGAAAATTTCGCAATTTCAATGTACAAAAAATAGAGCGCCGAACCGCATAAACGTCAAAGCACTAATGCGTCATAAAGCAAAAGTGCAAACCTCGTGACCAATACGTATAGTCCTGTGATATAACCGAAAAGTTATCATTGTTATCAATAAACAAAATTTCCCTGAACACAATCAAAATTCCAAGAAATATCAAGTAAATAGTTTAGAGGTGAGAGTACCGGCTAAACCGTAAGATTTTTTTATAAATCATCACTTATATAACATGAAGCGTAATTGTCATTATATCATTTGCATGTGAAACTTCACTAGATTACATACTTTAAGTGACAACTGCTCATTTGAATATTAAAACAGAAAATTAAGGTGACTCCTTACAAACCTGGAAACATTATGGGACACACTGACGACTTCGAAATGTCTACCAAACATCCTATTGATCCAACTGTTTCTCCATTAGTCTGGACTTGGCAAGAATCGTTGCTGTCCATTCCGTTGGGATTGATTGTTATTGGAACAATCTTTGGAAACTTTCTGGTCCTTTACGCTGCTGCAACACGATCTCAAAGCCTGCGTCTCCCGACTCACTATTTCATTGCCAATCTCGCTGCTGCTGACTTCCTCGTGGGTGTTCTGGTGATGCCCTTCCTCGCCACTCTCCAGGTCACTGGTCGATGGTATTTCGGACCTGTGTACTGCGAGGCCTGGACATCGATCCATTTCATTCTGTGCTCAGCCTCTATTTTGTCAACGACCGCTGTTTGCATTGAACGCTACATCGGAGTCCGTTACCCACTGACAAATAAGGAGATCATGAATCCCAGGACAATTGCAGGAATGATATCCTGCGTTTGGGTGTTGGCAGCGCTACTTGCCCTTAGCTCAATTTACATTTTTCCGCAACCAAAACTTGGGCGGCCGTATGAGTGTGAAATTAATCAGCAAATCGGTCATGTTCTCATAGCTGTCGTCGGGATCCTGTATGTGCCGGCTGTGGTCATGATTGTTTTGTACCTCAGAATCTACATGATTGCCACACAACATTTGAAGAATATGAAAAAGAAGGATGGAGTGACTGCATCGGTTCATACCAAGAAGACTTCTAATGGGGTGTCAGATTCAGAAGTGTCAACGTCGGAGGTCCTTCTCAGCTCCACTTCCGGCACCACACAAGGTTCAGAGGAGTCGGCACTTCAGGGGAAGTCAACCAATTCTAATGTGACAACCGTGAAAAATTCTCAGAGCAAGAAACAAATCAATTTAGCACGGCGCCTGAGCACCTTGGTTGGCGTACTTTTGGGCTCATACCTGCCCTTTTTCACCCTTTACATGGTTATGGCCTTTCACCCATGATCGGTCAATTTGAGAGTATTCATGTTTTTCGGGTGGATAAGGTATTTCAACAGTTGTCTCAATCCAATCATTTATGCGTACGCGGTGCCAGCTTATCGGAAAGCTATGAAAGATATCGTGAGCAAGGTATTTAAGAGGTTATCTTTCAGGGAACAGAAGTGATGCAGTAGAAGGGATTTTGAACAGAAAAGATAGAATACCTTTTTTACGCCAGTGCATTTCTCTGTTCTGACGATTATTTTGAGGATATTTTATTTTCGCGTTTAAAAAACCTATTTATATTTTCTGAGACACACATTGTCCATGAAGATTTTTCACAGTCACACACAACCATTGACCAAGTTTTTATATACTTTATGTAAGTTTGTTGTGTAAAAGCATGCTACTAACATTGTCAGTTTGTATATAACGGTTTTCTATCATTCGTCTGATCACATTTTAAAATTTAATGTAACATGTATTTTTAGTCGAGTTTGAGTGTCTCTGATTTTAGGTTAACATAGGGTGAAACACAAAATTAGCTTTATGTCCAACGCTTACAATATATTATTGTATTTCTCATTGTAAACGTCTCATTGAGCCTTCTTATTGTGCCATGAAATAAATTTGTCGGAAAATACTGAACCCTACAATGAGCGTAACCATTGTTCCAAACCTGGTGTGAGAAGCACCACCAGTACAATCGAGGGAACATGTTCCGGTTTTTGTGTTTGCATCCCATGTCAGAGTTGCCTTGTCTTTGCACATGCAGACATTGAAATAGCACGCCAAATTCTTCGTTTCATCGCAAGGATGAGCTGGGTCGTCGCAGCCAGCTCCTCCAAGATCCATTGTATGACGGGGCTGAATTTGAGCGTCCGTTGTAGCAGACAACGACGCAATAAGGGTGACACCAACAATTAATCCTGCTACTAACTTAACTCCAGGCATTCTTGCGACTTTTACTGAAAATTGAGAAGACAATGAACACCACTAAACACAATATAAGGAGAAATTTCAAAATCAATTTGACAACATACTGTGAAGCTGCTTTTACCAACGATATTTCTTTCGAAACCGACCCGAATCGTGAGTGGACAAACCCAAAAAGATCAGTGGACCGCTCAAGAGTAATCTCCCTTAGTTTTATAAATTGGTCTGCGGAGTTTGCCGGGGGTTGCAGTACTCAATTCATCCATATCATAACATTTATATTGGTAAAATGTAGGTATTGTTCTCCAGTGTCCAGTCATAAAACATGAAGCTCCAAAGATTTATAATACATAATACTTTACATAGCACAGCTTTAAAAACAGTTGCATAGTTCTGCCGAATTTCATCACAATCTTATATAAAGCCTTATTTCTATATCGAACCTTATAACCTCCCAAAGAATCAGGTTGGTCACGTAGTCTTCTTCAGCGTCTAAATACATAATATCTATACTGCACCTGTCATACTGCATTTTTTACACAGAAGTGTGTCATAATTTCATACTACATTGTAAAACTCGTATATTGGCTTATCAGTGAAGCCGTTTATGGGGGAGCAATGAGCATTGAAAAGCTTGAGCCAAATCATTGGAGTTTCGCAGACAATGTTGATTTTTAATCAGAAGACAGTCACTTCAACAACTAGCTGTGTACAATGACTACAATGTATCGTACGGTATGATATAGTACACAATGGAACAAGCAGCAGTCCAGTGACATAACGTGGGTTTTTACAAGAATTCCAATTCGTATATCATGTATCACTTTATCATTTTGATCCTTATGTAACAAAACAATTTGATATACCGTCCCTTAATTAAATGTTTAGAGTACTCCAGCCTTATGACTCACGTTAAGTTGAGTCAGTCGTCTTGTCTAGTTGAGGCTAGTTTTAAAGGGTTGTCCAGCCACAAGTGTCCAGGCATATAACGCGTGATTTTAAGTCAGTTAATTTCATAAAATGTTGACTGGAAACGTAATTAAAACTTGACAAATTATATGAGCTCAACTAAAAAACTTACTAGCACGCATATTATCCAAATACACAAAAAATTCTCCAGCATCCAAAACTAAACACAAAAAAATAATAATAATATGGTTTTTTGTCCATGTAAAGTATACTCTGTGAGGTCCTCGAAAAAAGCAACAAAGTCCGAGCAAGAAAGACGCACCTTTCCAAATACATTCATTCATTCGGAGTCATAGAGTGTAATCCGGCATAGGAGCCTAGTCCCCATCTGCCCAAGCTGGTGAATTGGAGTTTACGCGCACTCCAAAAATGACGGAGTGGGGCGGCGTGTGACATGTTGTAATAGGAGCGACGACAACCCCGCCAAATACGAGGGGCAGCTCTGTGTCTATAAATAAAGCCAAAAGTGTATTTTCTTTCTCGGGTCAACAACAAAAATATTATTTTCCAATGCATTTTGTTGACTGCTTCTTGCGCTATGCACAATTTGCACACAGAGAAATACACTTTTTCTCAGGCTTCGCTTCTAACATTTTTTGAGATGCGAGTTGCATTTACTTTTCGAGAACTCTGTGAGTAAATAGGATAAAAATCATACATTTTCCAGCACTAATCAAATTTGTTAGTTTTTTCTCCAGTGGCAGAGGAACAACTAGTGGCTCCGTTTGGCTGAAGTGTTCACTGCCAACAAAATTACAGCCAGTCGGAGTCATCCTGGAGAAAAAGTTGGACGATGGAATTCCACTCATAAAGTTCCACATCGCCGCAGAGTAAAAAACGTGAGAGTGCATTTAAAATAGTTTATAGGCAGAATATTTAGTGAAGACCGCATCCTGGAGCGAAGTATGGTGAAGACTTTTGAAGGATTCAGAAGGATGCAATTTTTGTGGATGAGGTGACGTTGGATAAGTTTTAAGGAGAGAGTGACGAGCATCGTGAGATTTAAAACGGGATTTTGTTTTTTGTTGGCTGGAAAATTTACTTCTCGGAAGTCATGATTGTGGCGAGTGGAAGCGATAAACATGTCCACCTTCGACGGAGGAGTTATAATTGAGAGGAATGCGAAAAGTGTAAGTTTGTGGTATTTGACGAGATGTAAGAAAGCCAGGAGGACATTGAGGACGCTCTTTGATGACAAGTGATAAAGACGAAGGAGGAATGTAGGAGTAGGAGTAGCCTAAGCCTGACTCTTTTTTGATGGAGTAATTTATTATTGGTGTACTTTAGTTTAGGACTCGTAATAGTTGTAATGACAAATCGTATAATAGAAAAGGACTAGTTTGTAGTATTGTTCGTACGCAATGGATGAGGAGAAGGCACCCGACTTGCCTCAACCACTGGCGGCGGCCCAGACTAGATTAGAAAAATTGCACTTTGAACGGGAATTGAGAGGCCTGGGTAAGTCACTGCAAATCTAAAATTTATAGTATAGCGATAGCTGACAGATATTTTCATGTCGTAATACTAGTAAATTTTCCAGTTTTTACTAGCAGTTTATGAAATGATGTGTTTTTTTTTAAATTGTAGAGTTCAAAGCCTTCTCAGGAGTTTTGGAAGCATTGAGGGCTTCCGGTAAGCCAAATTCCGAGAAGGACACGATTATTAAAAGTCTACGGGATTATTTCCGAATATCGGATGAACGACATAAATCCGAACTTCGTGTGCTGGCGTATGACGAAAAATTAAGCCTTATCTCGGAAAAGTAAGTGATTCGCTAAATAAGGAGTTCTTGGTTACTTGGTTGGTTAATTTTTTAAATTCTGAAAGCCATTTACTAACGTTTGTAGGTGACGTAGAATCGATCGATATATATCCAAATGACCTGAATTTTTACTTTCTTACCTTTTAGGCTGAGTGGATACAAATTCACGGATGAGTGGGCCAAACCAGCGCAGCGGATTTATGTTCCACTTGGTCCACAGAATTTTAGTTTGCCTCGACCACACCTACCCAATTCAACAGTTGTACGATTGTGGGATGGAAAGTTGAAAGATGGTCCTAAACAGGAAGAGACGTCTGAGGAGGAGGAGGAGGATTCCGACGTAGAACTGGAACTTGTTCAGAACATACTTAATAAACAACTTAATCACAGTGATTGTGAATTAGAGAAAACTCCCATTACGATTGCTATACCAGGAGGTGGCAATGAAGAGGAAATGGAAGAAATTGCACAACAAATGAAAAAGAAGTATAAAGTTCAACCAGCGAAGCAGAGTCCAGCAAAGTCCCCGGATATTATAGAAGCACCTCGCACCCCAACCAAATCAAACAGTCTTCAACTTTCAAGCAAAACAAAAGCAGGAAATATCAATAAAGGTCGGGGAGTAAAGAGAAAACTTCGAGGGGTGGACGATGCAACGAAAGTATCGTCCCCAGCAAATTCCGCGAAGGCTAGAGTAAAGAAATTTCCCGTGAAAACCAAAGGCTTGGTGAAAGTAAAAAAGCCTGTAAATCCTCCAGCGAAAATTAAAATATCTAGACGGCCTGAAAGTAAAAGAGTAAAAGAATCATCGGAAGAGACATCCAGTGCCGATGAAGGTGAAAACGGTCTATTGTTGCCAAATTTAGACGAAAGTTCAAGAGTTATGTCTCCTGTTTTTAGTGAAGTAATTAGGTCGAGTATTTTAGGTAAAACTAGGGGACGAGATTTACGAGGTCGCACTGGTGGTGATCGCAGAAGGAACCATGTAGTAACTAGTCCTTCGAAATCTAAAACTGGTAAATCACGGGCACGAAACTCTAATCAAAAGTCCAAGTTCAAAAATATATGTGAGGAAACTGGAAGTCGAAGGAAAAGCAAATTAAATGAGAAACTGGACTACGACGATGTTTTAATGGATCTAGAGGCCATTGACATGAAGAAGAAGCATTTGCCAACCTACAGGTCCTCCGAGGAAAGGAAGCTGGCGGAAGAACAAGAGCTGGAAACGCGAGTTATGATGAGGGATTATAAATCTACTGACGAATATTCCACATACTCAGATTATGCAATCAACTTTAACGAAGAAGATATGGAACAAGTTACGGATGGAGTTTTCAAACGACCACTTCCTCCATCACGCGGCCCCAAGCCATGGGAAATTCAAGACGCCCGGTTGACGTTGGAAGTTGCTGGCGATGAAAACAATAGCAGAGGCAATGTTAATATCTATGGCGAAAGAATCATGGGATCGCCATCCGCAGATCACTCTCCACCCTACTATACCTCAATGAACGAGCCGCATAGTCCGTCAAAATATATTGACCAACCACCGCATAAAAAACAAAGGATTAAAAGTCCACTAGTTGTTAATCCAAACATAAATCCTCCAAATGTGGGAAAAGTTCCTTTATCAGCTCCTATATTTAGCACAAGTTTAAGTGCCAGCAGTAAGAAACGTCAGAAGCCAGTTAGTGTTGTGGATAGTTTGAATTTGCACTTGCCAACATCAGCAACTGCTTCAAGTTTAGCAGCGTCTTCCAGCAATCGCCGCCCAGGAACAACGCCAGGAGGAGGTTGCAGCATGTTTTCAAACTCCTCTGCTCTCATCGCTGGAGCAAGAGGAACTGCACCGGGAATACTACAGCAGCAACGAAAAGCACAGCCTCATATTTTGTCGAATTCTAAAGTTCATCAAAGAACATTCCTTCCCATAACTAATTCTAGTATAACGAACAACGTGGTGAGCAACAGTATACTTCCAATTAGTGGAACTCCAGTGTCACTACCTTGTGGTACAAGCACAATAACGGCAACTCCAGTAGCTGGTGCACCAGCAGTTCAGATTTCTAATTCGTCCATACCACTTTCAGCTCAAGCTGTTTCGACGGTACCCCCAACAGCAATGCCCTTTCAAAGTTTTTCGAACACTAATTCGCCCGGTCTTAACATAAATACTACGGGAGTACCGATAGGTCATGTCAACCGATCCACTGGAAGTGCCAACATTATATTTGTTCAAAAAGCCAATGGACCTTCCGTTAGCAGTCCCACAGCGGTTCCCAATACCGTTGTAAGTAAAATGCCAACATCTTTGTCTTGCATGGCCTAACTTGATATTTAAAATACCCGATAATTTCTTATTAACTAATTACTTTTTTCTACCCAGATTCCACTAAAAACGCCTCCTCGAGCAGTGATTCTTAGGAGAACTCAAATTCCCCGACAGGTTAACAAGATACACCTATTTAATTGTGTTATTATAAGTATATTTATATAATATGTGTACGTATACATTTTTGTGTATTTGATATAGGGAAATGTTATGATAATTGACATGCAAAAGAATCAACTTGTTGGCGCTGGACAAGTCCCTCCTTTTATTCAAACTGCCAGAATACTCAACGGTAACAACTTTGTCGGTTCAGAATTAGCTAATTCTTTTGTGTTTTACACAGGTATTGGATTTTTTTTTGTATTTTTTGTTGTAGCACCAGGAGAACTCTCTTTAGTGAACCTTCACCCGAATCAGTCAAACACAGCACCAATCAAAAGTATCCCTTCAACTATTGTAACAGCGACTTTTTCGAGTTCTTCGCCTATGCAGCCTTTGCAGTCACCGACGTTTATACAAAGAGCAGAGAACGAAGTTTTACAAGCTACGAACCAGGAAGCTTTTATTTCAACACGGGATGCAACAGAAGTAGTACATACTCCATCTGTTGTGCATGAAGACTCTTCAACCGTAGCCAACGAAGGGCATTTGAATGGTATTTTTTGCACGCGGTTTTGAATTACACTTTCTGGCCTTATCACTTTGCAAAGTTTGAACTTTACTTTCAGATAAAGCGTTGCCATCCATTGTTGAATCAAGTGATTCTCCACAGTCAGAGGAAGTTCCTCATGATGCTCAATATGCTCAGATTGAGCAAGAATTAATGCAGATGGAAGAGGGGAACTTTGAAGAAGTCGTATATGAGGAAGAAGTAATAACGGAAACCGTCCCATTGGACGATACTGCACACCAATATTTATATTCCACTGACAATTGCAGTAATTCAACTGGAGATGGTTTGCTGACACCGCAAGATCACACACACAATGCTTCCTCGGCGAGTGGAAGCTCGACAGACACTGCCTCCGAAAACGAGACCAGTCTAAACCATTTCGAGTCCCCTGAACACGATAGCAATAGGCATGCCGTAGTTAAGAAAGTATCCCTCAGTCCCACGGGGCAAGCAAAAATAGCATCCGAAGCTATCTCCAGAGCTCTTTCGTTGAGTAAGTCGTCATCAACTGCTAAAAAGCTGACATTTGCTGGGCCTTTGATAACTAGTACACCTGCTTATACAGCCTGTAAAACAAGTACAAGTTCTTTGGTAAAAGGATCCATAGTTAGGACTCATGAGGGCAACCTTCCAATAATATTTCAAGCAACCACCACGTCTTTGAAACCTTCTGGAATTATTGTTGACGGAGGTACTGCATACATATATTTTATTGTGTCAGATTATTAACCATTTTTTAGGATGAAGTAAGCTATAACGGGGATGATTTAATTTTGGTGTATTATGTTGAATTTACAGACTCTAGTACAAATATTCATATCGAAAACCCTCCTGGTGCACTTGGGATTGAACTTGTCATGCCCAGCAATGACGTACAGCAGAAATCTCAAATGCACATACAGGTAATTTTTCCTTTCCTCACTATAGAAGCTCTACTACCGTATTGATGCTAAATCCAGTCAAAGAGTATGGTTTTTTGTATAGTAAGCATTTATACAAAAAACCATACTCTTTGAAATCCAGTAATTCCAGTTAATAAGCTATTTTTGCTTTTTTAGGAAAAGACACACACCAGTTGAAACTCATAGCGATGACTGCAATACTGCTCGGAAAATGTATTGTGTAACCAAAGATTTGAACATTTGGACTCGTACGTACGAATATTCGCCATGAAAATCATGTTAAACATTCTACGTGTATATCTCGCGGAACTGACACAATAAATCGACTGAAGTAAAGGAGCATAATAGTAATAATAAGTAATTACAAGTGGATCACGTGTCGCATTCAGGTAGAATCGAAATGAACTGTGATTAATTAATATAAATTATTACGATTATTTATACCTATACGTTTTCAACATCGGACATTAATAGTTTATTTTAACAATAACGTAGATTTAGTTTGCATAAGAAGGAAAAGTAGCTGAGAAAGTTTTAATTAGACGACTAAAATTAAGGTTTTGACGATGCTCTTGTGCTTCCGTCGTAGGGTCTCATGAATTTAGTTTGTAACATGCATTTAGATTTATTACACTCGAAACCATTTACCTCATTTTACGACATCCATCTTTTAATTTTCCACGATCATTCATTGTTTGCCTTCTTATGACCATTTTCCTTGCCAGAAAGCTTCTACACTTACACCGCAGGATTTTTATGCATCACACTACATTACCGTCAGAATTCACAGTTTTCAGTTTCGATCGAGTAGTTGAAGGGAATACGACTTAAAATATTAAGGCAAATTAATCAACCACCCGTTTTGAAGCAATAATACATAATGTGAGCAAGTCTTTTTGGATGGGAGGAAAATAGGCTTACTCGGTTCACATACCTACACGTCTCTCCACCTAGCATACAATACTTACCGATTAGCATTTACATAGGTGTACAAAGCGGCGCAGTAAGTAGCAACAAGAACTTGATATTTTTACTTTTGTAGATTCATGAGAGAGCATTCGATTCATAAAGGTTTGCTTGACTTGTTTGTGTTAGTACCGTGGGTTTGGTGTATTGTACACTGTACCGCTTTTTTACCCAACAGTCGAGAGAGTCGCCGAGAGGTACGAAGAGAACCTGTAACTAGGTAATGTTTATCACCTGAATACCCATTATAACGGACTTACTACATTGGGGTAGGTTAAAAATCAGCTTTGGGTAAGGCTCGCAACAACGCTTTGAGCGTGTCTTCGGAATACCACACTACAATCATCTCCACCAAAACGAGTAATTCTCCTGCAACGGACAAAATTTGGGTGGTATAGGCTTTCTTGATATAATACAGGTTGAATTTTTAAAAAAATCGAATGACCTTTACAACCCTTAGCTTGCCTCGTCTTTCATGAATATAAAACGATAAATGCTACGATAACCTTCCGTTTGCGAGGTTCAGTCTTACTTTGCCCCTACAATATTTAAGAATCTTAAATCTTACGAATAAGTATTAGTAATTCGTTCTAGTAGGCTTGTAGTTGCAGTACTTGTTTATTACTAGGTAATCCGCATACCTTCAGTCCGTACTTGCTCAACTGGAAGAATTACATTGTAATATATAATAGCAACTGAGGAAAATGAATCGTCATATACCTTAGTGCTTAGAAGATTTTTTTAAAAATGCATACCTAATCGGACTATGATCGTAACACTCCAGTATGTTCGAAACTTTACTTTGAGTGTCATTGATCCTACTCTTCTACTCGCTGACTTTCAGTGGACAGTGTACTACACGATTGTAAAGGCGGAAAAAGTAACTATGATTATTATCGGTAAGTGCGTTTGGAATTTGTCGCAATTGCAAAATGAAGGGTACGTGTTACATTAGTGTTATCGTATGTAATGATAATGATATTCTATATTTTATGGATACGAAACTACTGTAGAAAAGGCCTATAAAAAGAGCATAATTAAAAAACGTGACTCGTTACGCGTATGTACATGTCCCGATTTGTTATGTCTACGTCTGGCGTGCCATGCATTTTTTCAACAACATGTTACCGACTTATAGTGCATATAAGGCCGAGAATGTTTTGTCTCAGTTGCAGACGTTTTTCGAAGAATGGAAGACAATATTATTTCCCTTTCCAAGAACTTCAGTTGCAGTTTTATTTGCTCGTAAAATTTTCACATTTTCTTTTGTAAGCGCTGAATAAGATACTTAACAACAGAGCAACATTTTTTAATGTAGAGGTTGGTAATACTTGGACAAAGTTTTTATTTGACACTCACAAATTGATAATTAGGTCACAACATATTATTATAATCGTACACTCCAGCTTGGAGACATAGACATCTTGTAATTTTTTATCTGCCGATGCCGGCGTGCATTATCGATTGTTATTTACGCTGGTTTAACTTTGAACACAAATCCTTATTTTAGTTAGGTTGTTGAATGAGTATTATTGCCAATAAGTCTACCTTTACAATGTGCATTTGCTCGCTTGCCAGTGCTTAGCGTATTATCTTATATCATATCCTCATTGCTAACGGAGAATGCCATGCGAATGCAGTTGGTTACTGTGTTGTGCATTTCTGCATCAATTGCATTTCCACCAGTCGCTCCTCTTCTCTACACTGTCTGTCCTCATATTACTTTTTCTCCACGATGCCATGCAGCCATGCTCATACATGACCTGAATATGTGGAGTCAATAAAATTGCTTCATCCAACATTCAACAATTCATTTTACTAACTATCGCACGACGATCATAATCAATGAGAACAAATGCAATGCTGTGTTCTGTAAACCAAGGGGGCATAATATAAAGACTAGAAAAATACTACAAATCAATGCTTGTACTGTAAACTTTCGATGTTGAAAGGATCAGTTTTAACATTCAATTTGATAACATTTTATCGACAGCTTTTTCTAGACTTTTGTAGAATCACTGCATCCTCCACCTTTGTTTAAATTCAGTCTTATTTACCGCATATAAATTTTCCACATTCAATGCAGAAACAAAGCATTGCATTGACAGACATTTGATGTTCGTTGAGAAATTCTTAAACTTTTGCCGCTATATAATTTTTTTCTTTCTCTGTCTCTAAAAATGAGGTGGGATGCACAGGATGTTGTATAACGAGCGATTGTCGATCAAAATCAGAGCTTACACAAGGCGAAGCCAACTCGAGGAGGAGGAATTTTCCCTAAAAAATATAATTACCTAGAGATGCTCTTTTACAGCTTCGTGTAGCAAATATTATGTTTCATCTTTGCACAATCTCACTTCAGACAACGATATCAATATAATGAAGACGAGGTACCTAGAAGGCCTCGTGTGCAATGCGTGCACTGGTGCAGTTGCATTTTGCACTACAAAATGCATTCTCACTCTGCATGCATCCTAGTTCAAGTTACTTTATCAGGGTCGTTCATTCCATCTTCTCATATAGGCAACTCATCCTGATGCACCATGTCTCCTATAAGAATATCTAAAATTATAACGACAAGTCCATTTTTAATATGCCTTATGTCGTTACAACTTTTTGTATTAAGCCAAGTCATCCAAGAAGGAGGGAGAAAAGTTGAAAAGACGCGATGGCAGTTGGTCGTTATTATAAGTACAAATGTCTCACAGTGGATATATTACAATCTGTACTTTGCGATTTCATGATGATAGCTATCAAAGATAGGATTTTATGCAAGTGTGGCGAGCTTTCGATAAAATGTGCAGGACGCTGTCTTGCTGATGAGAACGAAGCTCGTTCAACCAGACAGGTATACATGTAGCACGTCTGTGAATACATTTTCAATATCTTGGATGTACTTATCTCCTTTAATGTCTCTCATGTATGGATGCAGGCGTGCATCAACTTTTTACAAAAGTGCAGTAGACATCATTCCTCCTGTATCGCTCTCACTCTTCTCCACATGCTGGCATCACATTTTTGCGAAGCGTCTTGCAAAAAAAACAACTCATGTATCTATTTTATGTACAAACTGCACATTTTATATCTTCTGTACAGTGCACCATTGAACAAGAAACAAGAGAAGGGTAAAAGCCAAGTAAAAAACTGCATTCGTCGCTGCATGCTCAAGTTGTGGAAGCCACTAGAGAGGTGTACAAACTGACTACGTGTTTCTCATCAGTTTTCTTGAGCAACAGCAAATGTGCACCGTTCCCACTCGAGTCAAAACGACTTGCTCAATCAGACATGAAGGTAGTCGGGGTAGGTACGCAAAAACTCTTAAGCCTTTCCGTCAAGGTGCGATTTTTCCATGGAAAAAGTCACTTTTGA
>JAHZMW010003246.1:0-12163 GCA_027743745.1 Alloscopus bannaensis
TTTTAAAAACGACAAACTGGAGTTTTTAGCAAAACGGGTTTGTAACTATCGCTGTCTAACAGTTGAATTATTGAACAGGATACGCTTGGGATAAAGAAGTGTTTACGTATAATCTCTGTAGATTATGTTGATATTTTTCAAGTTTTTATAGAGGTAATTATGTTAAGGCAGACAAATGTTTCGTGAATCAACCCCCTGCTTCCTACTATCTGACGTGTACACACATGGAATGCAAGGCAAAACACATGGCAAAACAATGGAATCGTGGGGCAATTTGAGACTCCGCGAAATTTGACGTACAGGGTTTTTTCGCGATCTTTGCTTACAAGGAGTATTACCGGTTTGAAAAAATTGTTCAAGACTAAAATGTTTGTGGGCAAGGGTTCTACATTGCCCCAAGGGGGCAACTTTGGGGAAATGTGAACATGTCCTTGATTATATTTTTTGGCGATTATATGTAATCGTTTTTGGACATTGGATAGGATAATGGTATTTACCGGTATTTACCATTGTCCAAAACCTGGGATTATAGAACCTTGATAAAATCGTTGGTAAGAAGTTAGCCAAATTTTTATAATTAATTATAAAGCCATTCTTACCGGTGCAAGATGAGCTGCAGTCGAAAAGTTGATTCATTAAGAACACAAATTCTCTTCGTTTCCGCCCAGCCAATTGGTTAAACGCCAAAGCAAGGAGGGCCACGCCCATCTCTGCCCATCCAAGCAGAATCGTGGTGAACATCTGTTTGTTCTCTTCGGAGTCGATGTCCATTGACAAAACAAACAAAAAGGTGGACATAACGCATATAAATACGAACATGGTGAAGTCTACAAAAAATACGTTGAAAAAGTAGTAATTGTGAGCGAGCTTGAACTCGCAGGATTTTGCATCATATTCAAAAATTGTTGCCAGAGTCACATGCTTTTGTAGGGCGAGTTTGGTCTTGAAAATGCGCAAAATTCGTTTAGAATACATTTTGGGACTGATGAAAAATCAGACTGACTTTTCCCCTAGGATACATTTGTGCGACTGGAAATACACAAGAAAAAATCAGTCAAATTCTACGGGTTTCTGCGTTTTAAATATACAAATAATTTATTATAATAAACAATGGAAAATTTCATTTAATTTTGTCCAACCACATTTTCATTAAGTCAACAATTAGTATGCAAACACGGAAGTATTTTGTATTTTATAAGGCATACGTAATTTATTTTGTGCCGTAATGTTCCAAAGTTAATTACCTATTAGTTATAAAAAAGGGTCTCTTACGGCAAATTTAAATGTGTGGGCTGCTGCTAGTTCTAATAAATACAGCTTGCTTCATTTAAAACAATTGGTAGGACAAATTGCTTTTGTAATTTCTAACCAATTATGTTACATGCATTGTGTAACCATAATTGCTGTCTTTGGTTTCTATAAAACTCCAGTATAAAATGTGACGCAATAATTTAAAAAAGCAGTAAAAGGCAAAAAGGCTGTAAACATTGACTGATAAATGAATAACATATGCAATATAACTAGTCATAGAAATTACTAGTAATAAATTGAAGAAGCGCTTTTAAAAATGAATCTTTTTATTTACAATTGTTTTACATTCTTTTAATCATTTCCGGTTATAATATTAGTGTCTGTTGATATTTTTAAAGTATGCACAATTTGCATTTGGGTGGGTTGCTTTAGTAAAAAATGTATTTCCGAAAAAACAGTGAAGGAGAAACTGATTAATAAAATAAAGACAATATCAAACTTGTAATAGCGTAATGAAAAAGTTAATAGCCTGCGCCAAAAAATCCAACAACGTGCTCTTCTTCATCACAAAAAAAGGATACGCCAACTGGAATTGAAAAAAAAACTTTGGATAGCCTCAAAATAAAGTTTCCCATGAATTTCAGTTTTTGTGATTAAGTGTCCGTTGAACCTTTACTATTGATTGGATGTTGGGCCTGGATCTCTCGATTCAGCTAATCGGGTCGGCCCCTTTCCAAAAATAAAGAAAAAGAAATTGCTTTGCGCCACATATTAGGCAGAGAGATCCGCCTCATCACTTTATGATTGATGTATTCTGGGAATAGTTTTTCTGGCCTGTTCCCAAATGCTTCAATGACAATTACTTCCATTCTCAAATAAGAAGTACACTTTCACGTACTTTTTAATCTTCAATAAAATCATGCTTGTGGTTTAAGGGAAGTTTGGAAAACGTGTTTTTAGCTTAAATGAAACCCAGTTTAGGTAACTCATGTACACCATTGCTTTTTTTATTGATATGATATATTTTTAAATGACACCAAATCGCATTATGATATAACGACGGCTATTCCAGCTTAAACCTATAATTGGAATATATTTTCAAAATGACTTTTGCTTCCAAATTAGTTTCTCTCCAATACTGCTTTCACATCGTGTACACAATAACTACAAAACCAACCAAAAAATTTAAACTTAACAAACTCCCTTTTCCGGGAGCATTACATTTATCCCCTTCACAAAGGCAGGCGTCCGCCGTAGTGAAGGTCGCTTTGTAGCCGTGACTCTTCCCATTTTGAGCCACAGTTTGGGCGTACGAATCCTTGTCTGCGACCCAAGCCGAGAGCGTTTTTGTAGTGCATCCAAATTTTGGAGCGGGTTTTGATTTATAACAGCCTCGCATCACCGTTTTGTAAATTCCAGAGTGTTTCGTCCCATTTCCAATGAATAGCCAGGTATAACAGCCTGCCTTCGGGGGTGCGCCTCCGCCATCGGCTTTGTCATCACAATTAACGAAAATTGACTGAATGGTCGTTAAATATAAGTTTATTATTTTGAAAAAAATAACAATGCGAGGATTTTTATAAACCTGATGATAAGTCTTGTGAATCAGGAGCAGGCACAAATGTCGACGGAAATCCTTTTCCGTTAGTGCAATTCACGAGATCATTCGGTTTTCCGGTGGAACAAGACGAGTTGCCGGCTAAAGTTGTTCCTTTCTCGTCCACAATGTGAATGCACCGATAGCATTGTTGTGCTACAATTTGAAACAAAAATTTCGACTAATTTTGTTTTTGCTAAATTACAACACAGCTCAAATTTTTGATTTTTTTATAGGTTACCAAGAGCGAGAGAAATACAACAGCAAACCACCACGGTCAAGGCACCAAAGGTTCTCATTTTCAAATTCAGAGCGTTGAAAAAACTACAAACAATTAATTGAAATTATTTGTTTTTATACTGTTTGAATTTTTTGGTTCATATATAATCGTGAGCTCAGAAAAAGAAGCTTCTTGTTCAAACCCACTTTCTGGACTGGGTACCAAACTGCATATTCTTTCATCAGCCGCCGTCCTTACGCCGTCTCTACGTCTCACACAATTTTTCCTTGACATTTTTTCAGAGATTGAAGATATGGTAATATGATCGCTTGCAAAAATAGAAGCATAGTTCTCACATACTCACCGATAAAAAATACATATCAGCTTGATTTTATTCATTTCCAAAAATGCTTTTTTTGCTATTCATGAATATATGCAGGTATAAAGTAATGTCACATATGTCCCATTTTATTGTACGTAAAAACTCCTATAGAAAGCGACGGAAACGGAACAATATTGCAGACTTATTTTTTTAAGTAGAGCACCAAGCGGGTGTTGACTTCGGTAGATATTTTGCCATGAGATTTGCGAGTGTATTGCACTCCTTGTGCCTTGTGTCATAAACCTTTCAAATTCTGTTCCGGATTTCTGTGTACATTGTTTTTTTAAAAAAATTTGGGTTTTAATGAAAAGTAAGTTATTACGATTAGCCCATTGCCACCCGCATTTTTCAACTTTATTACATTCAGTCACTCTTCATACGCAGTCAATGGCTTTCACTTACTTTCACCGTAGGCGGCAATAAGAATTTTTTAAAAAAAGTTCTTACGTTCTTATATTTGAATTATATTATATCATATATATTGTGATAAGTAAAAGCAGTTGTATATATTTATCAACATTCATCTTACATTAAGGTATGAATAGTTGTGCTACGGTTTGATACGCAATATGTATGCAATGTATTTTTTTCGTATAATAAGCAAACACAATCGTTTCCGTATAGGAGTTGAACGAATTCTTGATCAGGCTGGTGGAAACCAAGTAGCTTTGAGTACGCGGAAGCAAGTCCCAAAATAAGTCACTGGCCACTATGAAATAGAATCCGCGAGAAACAAGGAGAAAAAGTGGTGAAAGACTTTCTCCTGAATGAACCTCAGAAACAACCTTGAAATGCACAAGCTGCTCAGAAGGATTGCTTACTCCTGAAGTAAGGACGGTGACACGCTATCCAGCGATTACGTGTGAGCACCATAAAAAAGGCAACTATACCAAATAAATTCACGGCGTGTGTTGTGCCAGTCCATTTTGCAATGGTATCAAATTTCTAGTCGAATATTGCATAGTTTATTGCATTCTTCCTGGTAGAGAATTCCTTGGGTTGACTATGTGAATATATTTTTATTTTGGCAATGTATACCTATAAAGTCGTTTTAGTTTAGATGAAAAAGTGTGAACCAACCTGAGCTTTGGGAGACTCTGGACATGTTGTCGTTGAAGGATATTTTACCAAAATAAAAATTAAATACAAGCTTCGGCGTTTGTGACATTATGATTTTAAAAAAATTTTCGAAGAGCTCCCAAAAAATGGCTGCATATTTTTTTCAAGTCAAAAATACCACTGGAAATTGTTTGTGATTTATAAATATATAAACGTTTATAGCTAATGTATTTCACCTAACAAAAATTTACAATTATGAAACAGATTCGTGCTGAAAAAAGGAATTGAATGGTTTTTGAAAGTCATTGGCCTCGAGCGAGCTTGATTACGTCTCCATGTTTAATAAGCACTTATTTCAAAACTTTGTTTTTATTGCGGATAAAATTGCATGTACCAAAATCACTTACATCTGTGTTTAGTCATGGTGTCAATCGAATATTTTCGTAAAAATTGATTAAGTTTGCATAAAACATTACGACCTTATTACTAAACCTTCGACCCGATTTCTTTCCCTAAACCCTGCTCATAACCGAGTAATAATTAGTGCGGAAAGTAACCCTAAAAATATTCCTCCTAAAGGCACAATCCTAAAGCTAGCGACCCCATTACACTTATTCTTTTGACATCGACATGCTTCCGCATTTGAAGATTGTGATTCGTAACCAAAAGTGTGTCCTCCTTCCACCACCAGTTTACCCCAGACCGTGCCGTCCTCCCATTTAGGAAGCCGTTTTTGCTCGCACTTTGTCGGGATGGCGAACCATCTGGATTTCACGCAGCCTCTTAAAATCGTTTTGTAGTTGCCTGTGGTATACGTGCCGTTTCCTCTGTATGTTAATTTCACACAATATTCTTGTTCTGGTGGTCCTTGGTTTTCGTCTTCATCTTTAAAAAAATTATTTTTGTATAAAAATGAAAACTTTGGTGTTAATATTATTATAATTGTGTGTTACTTGAATTTGGTGACGTCAGATAAAACGAGAACTGGGGCGACTCCGCAGATCCAAAAGAAGACTGTCTATTTCCGTAGGTGCAATTAACGGTGGATTTCAAACTTGGGGTGTCTTTTGAGCACCAACTTTCTCCAGCAAGGGTGTGTCCTTTGTTGTTCACGATTTGGTGGCATTGGAAGCATTGGCGGGCTTAATATTTTAAAAATATATATAATAACATTCTTTGCCCTTCTCTTTAATAAAAATTTGGAAAGGCAATTAAAAACGATTTACCGTGTGTAAATGAGGTATAGGATATTGTGAGTATCACAAATAGGAAAAAGGTACCCATTTTTTAATATGGGAATTCAATTTGCTTTGAATTTGGAATATGTCAAAATTATTTTCGACTGGAAACCAGCACAACATTTATTTCTCCAGGAGAGCTTGAAGCTGACTGTGTGACAATGTGTGGATTTCAGGAGAACAAAATATGCCAGAAAATTTTCATGCAGTTTATATACTATGCTTGGTCAAGTCTGCAGGTGAAAGTCATACGAAAATGTATATGAGGAAATAATGCATAATTTTTTTTGGACACGCAACAGTAAGTGAAAGAAATGGAAAGTAGTTCTCTACCGCTCACAAACTTGAAGTCGCTGTTGCAGATTTGCGTTATGTATGTAGTATGGAAATATAAACCCATAAAAGCATTTTTTAATGAGTCATGTACTCATACAGATGAAATGGTAAACCAAAAAGCAGTGAATCTTTTGTTCGGAACTAAAATGTGTCACAGGTAACTTTCTAACTTATTGATTGATTTATTTTATATTTATTGCTTGATTGATTTAATCGCTTAATGGATTGTAAAGGACATTTTTTTTTACAAAAATAATAAAATGCTTTAACATATCGACATTTTTATTCCATGTAAATTTTGTATCCTTTTAAATAACCCAAGTCATTTTTGACGTAAAAAATGTAAATTAAAAGGAGTTTAAATTATAACAACGAAGACTCGTACAATATGAATATTTAGAAGCAAATTTCGGCAGAAGAATTTATTAAAAACTGTAATAATGTTGCTCAAAATGACGTTTCCATTTAACTCTTTTATGGAACTCTTTGCTGTTATATTTAGAAAATTGTTTGGATTTTTAAAATTATGGAAAATTGAAATGATTCAGTTTAATTATGTGACCCGTCGTTATGCATCAAAACCATGCTGATAGCCGTATTCACACAAAAGCTGCTCATCTTTAAAGGTGTCAGCTTGTCGAAAAAGTTTGCCGAGAACAACTTCACATTCACGGGTCTCCAAGAGGCAACCAGTTTTCTTGTCATTTTCGTACTAATGTCCTGATGCCGTCTTTCAAATTCTTGCAAATCCATTATTTGCGACATCTTCGCAACCGCAATGGTTTCTTCACTTGCCGGCCCAACTTTCGCAGACTGCCCCAAAACCGTCATTATAACCAAAACGGAGTCGAAGGCCGTCAAATAAAAGAAAAAGACGCTGAAAGGGTCTTCTGCCACCGTTTTGGTGAGCCTCACAGCTAGATAAGTGCCACAAGTAAAGAGTCCCAGGGAAAGCAGAACTGTGCCACCGATAGGACCTTCACTGTTCACCGAGTCAAACAATGTGGCCAAAACTTGAAGTTGACGATATTGATAAAAATGATTCCGAGTGTTGCAAACAAGCCTGGAAAAATAATTCACACATTAAATTGAACAACTGAAAATTGCATTTTCAAATTTTGACCACCTTACCTCCGCAACCGACAAAAGTTCCACTTCAAACAAGTCGCCGTCGACAGAACGTTCGCGAAGTTCGTAAAAAGTGAAATCGGAACCGCCACCGTCCAATACACCCAAACTGTGACCACCTCGACAACCACAAAATGGGCGTTGAAAGACCTTTCAAAATATTTTCTCCCAACCGCCAAAGGACTCACGCCCCAATCCCGCTTCAAAAACATGACGACCCCCAAAAGAACCGGGAGTATGTTACAAGTCACCCTCAAGATTTGGCATGACTTCACAATGAGCCACTTTTCTAGTTTAATTTCATCTCCAGAATCGTTCCAAGATAATCCATTGTCGAAGTCCACGGCCGCGTTCAAAATGGTGACAAATCGAGCACAAAATTTATACTGGCAAAATGTCACGAACGCGACGAACAAATAAAGGCTCACAAAAACAAGGTGGAGCACCCTTATCTGAAGCTTATCATCTTTTCCAAACCACAAAGCTGTAAAAGTCGATAAAGCAAAGGAAACACTAATTCCAATAAGGAGAAGCGCTTTGGGGTCACAACGCCCCTTTGATGTTGCAGAAAATCGCCCATTGTTCTTGTTAAGGGCGTATGGCATCACTTTGAAGAGATTCATTTTACCGTACGAAACATCCTGTAAAAGTTGGTCCAAAGTGTCCAGGAATATGGATCGATGTGAATTTTTGGAAATTTCCATTCTGCCGTGAGTGTTCTGGAAATTCATTTCTGCGAGGTATAAAACCGATGTTGATATTCCGGATTGAGTAATTTTCACTGAGATGCAACGGACCCAAATACTTAGAAAACGAATGTTGGACAAAGTGTACATAGTGAAATACACAAGCAACAATTAGTGGGCTAATTTGTGAGCAAACTTACGTAAATAGTGGATTTTCACTCCGTGTTTTCAGAAATTGATCACATTCTAATTTGACTTCTTCCTCGTAATATTTACTTTTTTGAGACAAATTGCTGCTCTCAACCCGCCGCCAATATTAATTACGGGTTCGGAATTGTGCGCAAATAACAGAGTTTAGGTAGTGTGACATTATTAATCTCCAAAATTTTTTTTTTGTGGATCAACCCACATGAAATGTCTATATTAAGAATTGAAACTCTCACTAAAATCTGTTTGGGATGACATTTGTAAATAAACATATTATTGTCCATCCCTAAGATGTAGGTAATTAAGTGTGGAAAATTACTTGAAACATAATCGCCTTCAGAATTTCTTCAATATAATAGACTCCATTTTATCAGTTGGTGACAAGAATTTGTCGAAACTTTTATAAGTGCATAATTTTTGCCAACAAAAAATAGGTCATGTATTATTTTTCAAATGTCACACTAAGGTCAAGCCTAGTTTTGACATATGTCAAACTAATCAAGTTTCCTTAGTCAAAACTATAGAAAACGGAACATCATGAACAATTTAATTTTGTATATCATCATTTGGTGTGTACTTTTAAGTGTATGTAAATATTTTATAATTAGTTACATTTTTATCTCGTCAGATTAATTTTTGGAAGTGGAATACATACCAGGCTTCTAGGTGCTGCGTACATTTTCTTAGTATAAATCCAATTTGGTTAAGGGTACAATTTTTTAATTTATTCCATACTTAACATTTGATATATTTTGATTAAAAGAGCAAAAAACCAGGACGATATCCAAGTCAAGTTTTGCACATTTTTTTAATTGGAAAACTGACAATTATACATCGAGCAACAGCAAATTAACCAAAAGCGAGAAACCCATTTGCATCACATTCAGCGCAGTTTGTCTCTCGAGAAAATTGGATCCGCCAAATTTCAGTTTCAGAATACCACAAGATCATACAAATTTTTGTGTCCACATTGCCTCCCTCCTTGTTGTCAACGACGTCACCCCAAGCTTTCGTAGGACCTTTTTCGAATCCTCTGTGAGTATCACAATTCCGCTCAAAATGAT
This sequence comes from Alloscopus bannaensis, assembly GCA_027743745.1. NCBI lineage: Eukaryota > Metazoa > Arthropoda > Collembola > Entomobryomorpha > Entomobryidae > Alloscopus > Alloscopus bannaensis. The sequence continues at coordinate 9,169 of JAHZMW010003246.1, forward strand.
CGGGACAAAAAAACCGACAAAAAAGTCAGCACAAAAAATCCAAGGGTGCTCGGGTTCAGAAGGTGGTGCAAATTCACAATCGCCGTCAAAGTTAAAGAGTTTCTTGTCTTGAAGGAAGGACATGTCTTGTCCAAAATGATGCTTTTTCGGAAATTCTGCAACAGATTTTACATAACCTCGGTTGGTTTATTATTCCAACTGACCTTCGCAGTGAGAATTTTCTCATCAGTGAATAGGGCCCGTTTCACTTTTTCACTACGGTGCCGCTAGAGCAGAGTTTTGTATCTTTCCAGATTTCTTGGCTTCTGGTCCACAGTCAGCAAATGACTGGAGGTATATTTCAAAGCCTTGAGTCCAAGGTCCACTTCGAGGTCTTTCCAAAAGTCTGCCTAGTCGTATTCAACTGGTAAGCCAGCTTATTCTGCAAACGACAAGGATTTCTTTGCAATCGTTTTTGCAAGGCTTTCACCATGGCTGGGGTGCGTACAATAAGTGGAGGACGCGAGCGCTTTCATAGTTCAACACTCACAGTGTCCAGGTACCGTTTGAAAATCCAACAGATCAAACTTTTTCCGATACCTTAGCCCCTGGAAATTTTTAAAATCTTTAAATTTTTGCTTTGCATGGCGGTGGTGAGGCAAGATGGCAGCTCGCTTCAATTCCCATGGGTTTATCTTTTTCAGTGATAAAGACAGAAAATCGGCTGTTTGTTTATTTGAAGAGTAAGTAATGCTCTTTCAAAAATGGTATCACTTTCCTTGGTTCTCTCATTGTGACTCAGCAAGGAACAGTTTAAAAACTGGTTACACAACTTACTGTCATACTAGAACACCGAATTTTAGCCCAAAACTTTTCTCTTTAGCGCAACGATTCAACCAATTCTGTGCAAAATATTTTATTAGGAATAAATATAAAACCAGCCCACTCTTTGAAAACCGACAATTCTTCTACCAAATTTTTTTTAGAAGTTCCAGATACATAATTCGGTCATAACAACTAACTACGTAACACAGTAAGCCAAATGTGTAAGTGCGTGGGCAAGTGGATGAATGTAACGAAATAAATTAATCAATGTTGGCTAAAAACAAATAATAGGTAGTTACTGATTGTAGTCACATGGTTTGTCAAAGGAATTTACTCAAACTTTATCGGTATGTATTATATCATTTTGATATGTTTAAAAACATATTTACAAAAATTATAAGTAATTTTTGGACGCCTGCGTCCGGAATTTCCATTTTTGAAAAATATTTGTTTCGCGGGTACAGTATTTATTGAGGATGTCAATATTTTTTAAAAAAATATGAACACTTTGCTCTCATCCATGAGGACAATGTCGACATAAATGTTGTTTACAAATAATTGTCGAACAGTTGTGCTTGTCGCTATGGTTGTGTAAATATTAAGAAAATTTTCCGTGATATTTGTCTAAACAACGGAAACAGTAATTAGTGCAGAATTGATAGCTGTGCCATGGAATTTTTAGGAGAAATAAAACAAAACCATGGATTTCGGACTGCGAAACGATAAATTTCAATGAAATACGAAACTACGGAACACCATAATGGTATATTACAGTTTAATGGACCATACTTGAAAACAACTTCCCGGAGAAATTTCAACACAGTAATAACAGTATTCGTGTCCCATGGCAACCTTGGATTCACCATTCGTCTCCATTTAGGAGAAATAAAGCGAGAGCTATTATGCGCAATACGTATTTTATTTTCAAATTTGAAATAAACGTAAGTATAAAAACGTTGTTTGAAATTTATGCCCTGGATTGATATCCGGTTAATTTGGTAAGATTTACTGAACTCAAAATGATGTTAAAGTCACATCCATCAGTAATTTCCACGCGCAGTTTCAAAATAATGCAAACAAGCTCTGAATAACCTTACACATAAATTAACGTCTCGATAAAGTAAAACTACCGTTTAGAAATAAGATTTTTAACCTAATATTTACAAATCAACCAAGATACTCAAAAGTAAATATTGACTACATTGATGGTGATGAATTATTTGATTCGGTAATGTAAAGCATATATAAAAACCAAGAGCCTCACGTTAATATGTCAAAGTAACTGCTTAGCTCAAATTTGGGGGTTTTGACATAAATAAATACGATACAAAAGTTACAGTTTATTGAAAGTTATGCCAAGGTGACATATGTAATTCATTTTAACTCATAACCTGCCTCACACAAAATTGAAGAGGATCTCTCTCCAAATTGCTCATTTCGGATGGAATTTGATAAAACAAAAAATGAACTGATTTCTTGGTTTTCGAACACCAAATTTTTATGAAAAAATTAATTTAATTAGGGACAGCTAAGCGGTGATAACCACTATTGTGGCAATTAAATTATATATATATATAATTAAATATTTCGATCTCGGAGTTTTTCCTCAAAATCTAATAAAATTGTTCCTCAAAATATTTAATAATTTCCAGCTAACGGGATATTAATGTTGCCAATTTATTTTAACTACACACTTGACATTCCACAATTTTGTTGAACATTACATCATTTTATAAATACTTTGACAATAATCGTTCGGGGTGCATTTTCATTTATAATATTAAAATAACAAAATTATAGCTATGAAATAGATTTGATACTACTTTTTGCCAATCATTTCCACAAAGATTTTGTCAGTCAGTTGTGTACATTCATATAGTAATAAATCTGCTAGAACGTCCTGCTGATATAACCTTTTTTGATATTTCTATTTTTTTGGAAAATATAATTTGTAGTTTTAGACAACCGAGTTTGAGCAGTTTATTAACTTCTTTTAACCGAACCTTTTTTCCAGTTCATTATTCAATCCTATCGATTATTACAAACATTCTGTCTGAATAAATTCTCATTAAGACAATGAATAAATTCGGAATAAATATCAAATTACCCCAAGAGAATACCTTTTTATTAATTTGCAGCTACCAAGCAGTCTACTAAACTTTGAGCAACAACAAATTGACCGTGAGCGAGA